>UYWX01000031.1:0-85247 GCA_900622495.1 Hydatigera taeniaeformis
ATCAACCGAAATCGTTGTTTGGTATAATACAGCTTTATAAAATAGTTTATTCTTGCATTGTTATGAGGACTGAGCAATCAGAAGCATAATTTGCAACAATCTGGGAAAGCGCTTTATGGCAGGAAATCCAGTCAAGCTACACCTACTGAGTTTGCCATACCACGCCACTTTGGGACGACCTCTTTTTGAGCGTCCTTTGTTTATTAAACACACAGACATTCCCAAAACTAGACGAATGGCATCATATTAAGGAGCAAAATGTGCGCAAAACAGCGGACATGGGATGAAGGTGATAAGCTTAGCGTCGTTGGTCATGGAGTAAATGCGTTACAAAAGCAATCGTGGAGTGGTCGACGCTCTGATCATGTACATAGTGAAATAGGTGAGACTGTTTCTGGAACAGGAATTCAACGCTGTATCGACTTGTATTAAGCGTAACTGACGAAGGAGTTGAGGAATCAATTGTGAAGTTAGGTGAAGGAAAGAAACCTTGAGGAAATATACGAAGTAGCAGTCTCATGAAGTGGTGCATTTGGATAGGAACTGCAACACGATTAACTGTGAGAAGCCAGCAAATACCTTTTTTGAAGGTCCTTTTTGCCTTTTTTTCCTTGTTATGCTCTTACTATTATCTGTGCACGTATATGCAACTCAAATTCAGCAACCCTACAACAAAGATGCACTTCACGAAAAGATAAAAAAGGATCTTCGTCTACAATTTGGTGAGTTTAGTAATGGTCTCATCTGATGGAATATTATTTGTTTTTTGTTAGTAGATGAGAGGCACTTAAGAGCCAAAGTGGTCAAAGCTTAGTTCCCATTAGGCAACCAATAAACAGTCGACTGACCGAACAACTTGATTGGTGATTCAAGGGGAGTAGATTAATCTGATGAAATTTCGCAAGCTTTAATGCAAAAATTTTCATGAGCCGCTGTCTGTATTTTGAAAGCCTCGCAAATTTTGTGCATAACAAAATGAAGCATTATAAAGTTACTGAGAGTAACTTTTCATTCAAGCAAACAAAGTGTTAGTAATAAAACACCGAACTAGGAGTTTTCAGCACTTCTCTACAACGCAAAAGTATTCCAGCCCACCTACTCGTAAGGTGACTTGAGCTCTTTTAGCGTTTACAGTGATAGTCGAAATATCTGATATCGCACCAAATGAAAGTGATGACGTGCTCCAGCATTTTGAGTGGTGGTGAGCGTGCAAAAAGTATGACTTCGTTCAAAAGTAATGACTTTTAGCAGTTTTTTGTCACGCACGCTTTATTTGTAGAAGCATAGACTGGTGGCATTGGCAAGTGCCTCGCAGTTAAAACTCTATCATTTGGACGCCTTTCCATCCTTTCCTTTTTAGCTAACCTAAATAAGTTCCTTCTCATTAAATGATTCATGCGCGTGTGAAGTGCAAAATCAGGTAAACAAATTGTTGGCGCAGTTGTGTTGCTGGCATTTAAAGTGCGAAACGTAGATTGTAGTGCTTTGGTGTTGCTCATGTGAGATTTAGTCGCCTTATAAAATTCAGGTTTTCCGTAAAAGAGATAAAAACAAACACTTATTGAAAGATACAAAACTCTGGACAAATGTAAAAAAAACAATTTATTCTAGGGTTAAGCAGTATCTGATGTTTTCCCAAAGCTAGTACAAAGCAGCTGTTATTTTGAGCATTTATTTAATTTTTCATAATCATTGTTTAAGGACACCAGTGTGTTAAAAAGTGTTATGTGTTTCCCAGTTGCTTGACTTTCCTTAACTGGAACACAAAGACAATCACGCCGACAGCCATGGCAAGAATCATCCCACCAATTAGTATATAGAACACGCCCGATAGATTTATTAATGCTAGCGGTTCACTCGTCTGCTGTTCACCGCCCTCCATGCACTCTCCCTTCTCAATCCACCACTCCTTGTAGAGCTTTGCTAACTCTTGATTCTCTCTCAAACGCAGAATTGCATCAGTCACATGTTCCTTCAAGATGCGCATCTCCGGCTTATTGGATGGAAGTCCTACTGCATAGGCCTTGCTTCCAAAGGTAGTTCCCACCATCATAGTATCGCAAGGCTGCCGATGATTAATGTACTCTATCATCTTTGACTCTGCTACAAAGGCGTAAGGCTTTACTCGGACTCTCTCAAAGCCTGCTGCCAGCGTGGGAACATAGACTGATGGATCCCGTTCCATTCGCTTAAACACCGTCTTGTATAGACTATCTTCTGCATGTGCGAAAAAGTCTTTGGTAGCTCCTGAGTCCAACGTCCCGATTTGGATGGGCAGATCTTCCCGCTCTGCAAAATCTTTGATGGAATCAATAGGGGAAATTAGACGCTCCACGGACAGAGCTGCAGCAAGATTTGCCGTGTAATATGCCATCACTACAAGACACACGTATCTCCATATACTGGCAAATACTCGAGCTCCTGGAGAGACTGGAAATATGTCAATTCCTTGGTGAACGAATGAGGCCACAGAAAACCAAATACAGTTGCCAAAATCAAAACCCAATTCAGGGTTAGCTGGAGCTCGTTCCTTGGGTGAAATTGCAGCGATGAGGCGCAGCCCTAAACTCACTATTATTGTGGCTCCAGCTATTCTCAGCCATACAGCGTTTGTCAATGGAGAGAGGAAGCTAAACATACCAGGTTTTGTTTTACCTGGCTTACGGATAATTAGAGCGAGTCCGAAGTTCATGAAAGGCTCCGAAAAGTCGATGAATTTAGCACGAATGGTATTCATAGTCAGTGGGGCAATAATTAAGTCGGCTTCATCACGAAGTACCTCTCCCACCATACCGTTCCACTCACCGGTAGCCGGATCAATGGTTCCGAATTTGCCATCCTTCACCAGATGAATTTCATAGTTGAGGTTGAGATGATAGAATATGTGATCGGCCAGGTCCTTGCAGTATCCTACAAAATTGTCTCTTCCAGAGGTAGCTCCAGTAACTTCAGGATTTGCAAACATTATGAAGGGCTTCGATAGAACCGTGACAACCCGAAGCGTTTTATTCCTTAGGCGGTAGACATCCAGCAAATTGTTATAATCAAGAGGCTCAAGAATCTTTTCCTTCAATCCAGAAAAGGTGATTTGATGAAAGAAGCCAAGATGAGTAGAGAGGGAAGGCAAGACCCATCCGGAATGACGACTCCACTTGGCAATTATACGATCTCTCTTCTCTCCAAAAGCGGAAGAGAGAAGTAAGTTGTAATTAGTTCTTTGACAGGTTCTTTCGTCGAATCGAATGAGACCAGTTTGACCGACTATCTCGGTTGATGTCAACCACGATTTCACACGACCTCCCAGCTGCCACTGTTGAATCAATGATGCACTCACTAAAGTGCCGGATAGAGTAAAACACTTGGATTTTAAATTTGGATCCCATGACTTCCAAAGGCCATTCTCTGTGGCTTTTTTTAGACTCCAGCCCACTTCAAGAGCATCCATGATGGAAGCGATGCTATGAAGAGGTAGCTGGACGCCCTTCCAATCCTCGGCAAATTTCAGAACTACCTCATCTTGGTAATCTAAAAAGTGAAACCCCGTAAAGTTGACTCCACTTCTTAGAAACTCATCCAATGAGAGTTCATATATGTCAAAATCAACTAAAAGGTAGTTGTATTCCGACCGCATCATTCCCATCCGTCGAAACCAGGTCACAAGTGCCTCTAAACGCTTCCTGCCAGACAATGATTGATTTGTTTTTGGCTTTCCTAGGTCAATTACTACGTTTCGCTCAGTTTTCGTAGACAAATAAGCATCAACAGACTTCAATGTTGTGTGCATAACCTCTTCGTCATCAACATCTACGTATCCACTTATGATAGGAGGAAGAACGCGACGATTAGCTTTTTCTTGAAAATTTCGGGGAGAAGTACCACAAGAACCTCGGCCCAAAAGAACTTCTGCATCCGATATTTTCTGACTGATAAATTGAAGGCGCTGGAAAGCATCCATGGAGCCATAGAGATAGGCAAAACTCTTCCAATTCCAGGTGATAAGAAAGTCCATTAACGGTTGAGTAATATCCGGACGTACTGAAAACAAACGACATCTACTATCCTCCGCGTCAAATGGAGGTTTAAAAACGGAGGGAATTTCATCCCAAGTGATGTAAGGAAAATCGAAGGTAGAGGTGAGGGATTGAAAAAGGGATGTTACGCGATGCGGAAGGCTACCAATCAAAGCGGCTCGTTCGACAGCTAAAGCACGGCAAAATGCCGAGAGGACAGTGTAGCCTCGGTCCTCGTGAATGCCTTGAATAGCAGGCGTTTCACCTTGTAGCATAGCTAATCTACGGATAATTCCCAGAAGTTGTGCTCTTGAACCATTTGCGTTGGTACCGAATGGAGTGTCCAGAATGACGGTAACGCCGCGACTGTTGTTAACACTGACAGTGAAAGGAAAGAGGAAGGCTAATCCTATCAACAAGATGAGCGGGCTGGTAGGAACGGACATTTTGAGATCTGCGCTCAAAAAGCGACTCACAACGATGACGACGACTTGGTCGCTCGCACATGCGCACCTTACGTGAGGTGCTGATTGGCTGGTAGATGGAGTGGCTAAGAGCATCGACCGTAGATAAATGGTTTGCAGGACTGCGGTTTCATAAATTAAGTTTTAGCTGAAAACGAAACCAAAACTAGTGCTACTGTCACCCCAATTCATGCTGTATTATGACCTCTCAATAGCCTTGAGAAAAAGCATGTGTATGTGATAGAAGAAATAGCAGAATAGTGTGTGAATGACTGCTGGTTTTCTATTTTGCATGTATCAACCAAGATCAGAGCTTCAGCCAGACCAGTATCTGTCCATTCTCCACCGAGGTAAACGAAACTGCGAGCTAAGCGCTTTAAGCCAAATGCGAGACCATTTCTCACCATCAAACGGTCGCAACGATGCCAAAAGCTAAATTCTCATCGTTAAGATGACAAGAATTCATATCAGGGAAGGCGAATTATCAATTTCCTTGAGAACCACTAATAAAGTTAGGCCTTGACAAAAATGAGTGATTCATGACCAAGTCAATTGAATGTCCGCGTTTAAAAAGATCAGGGATTCGTTTACCAGTCCCCAGCTCTATAGCATGGGGGTACGTAGGAAAGTCGGGAGTGTGCTTTTTTATGTAATAATGAGTATGAGACTAAGGTATCACGAATTAAGAGTGATTATGGTCCATTTCTTCATTGTAGTTAAATAGGATCTGATCTGGAAGAAATATTCTCATTTTCTGACCACATTCAAACAAGTATGCATTGCAGCGCGTCCAACCGTCCACATTTTTGCCTTAAAACCTTGACATTTATAATAAAAACTAATGCTGATGTAGGTTTCCCATCACATTCCTTTCGTCTTTTATGCTTAATTACTTGGCAATCCACTATCCAGTCAGAGCGTATGAAAAACAGAGGGAATCTTTACTGTACTCAAAAGTACGCGCCTGTGGTTAGAGTTCAAAAGGACATTTTATTTGGGCGCTCCTAAAGCCATTACCATTCTTTGAACACACATAATTAAATTCACCCCTTACTACGTGTTCCACCCATTGCAAGGTAGATGTGCATGAACCAAGGCTGGACTGACTTGGATGGGCTCGAGATTCTAGCTCGGCTAAGGTGGATGAGAATGTTTCGATGCTGACGGTCCATTCGATGATGAGTAGTGGTAAGTATGAATAGTAGGAGGTGTTGGCATGTGATGTGGACCGTTGTAAACACAGAGGTGGATCGAGTTCCACTTTTTTGCAGTATTTGATTCGTTTCGAAGTCGTAGTGAGCATCAGGACGCTTAAGGCCAGAGGTGATTACAGAAGGAAATGTTCAAGAACTAGTTGAAAGAAGGCGATACTCACAAAATTAAAACTGTTAGTAGATATTCTCGGCTGTTTTAAGGTAGTTCATTTGATCGGAGATGGCTTCAGTGAAGATGAGTAGTTAAAGGAAGTCTCGATCATGTACCTACGCTAGTGTCATTTAAATAATTTAGGCATCATAGGAGGTCAAACGGTAATAACCTCAGCGTAAATTGACAAAACAGTCTAAACAACGTACAAGCTTGTGAAAATCGTAAACAGATGGAAGAGTTAGTCATACAATTTGGTCTCTTCGGGGCATAGACGGCACTGAAGCGTGTTGCATGTTCAAAAGCCGCACAGATTGCAGTGTGTAGTGCTTTTTATTATAATATTGCATAGAAAATCTAGTCACATTTTTATAGATGAAGTATTTTGAGTCCAAAGACTTTCCAGATTTTTGTGACAACAATGGTCGGTAACTCTGCCTTTTGCTCAAGTAGTCAATGCGGTTGAGTCGAGATTCATTTCCCATGATGAAGTGTATAATTCTACATGCCGCGTTGGTTGCATCGGTCACATCTCAATCAGCCAAATGGCGTGTTGATTAACGTGCAGGGGATTGGATTACGCCCCAAGATCCATAACGGGTGCCGCTCCAAATTTCACTGGGACAGGGGGCTGTAGACATAGGTAAAAACAATTTTCGGTGGCTAAGGAGTTAACTCGATCACGCTAAAAAGGCGACTAAAACATTGATAATGTAGAGCTCCCATTAGTCTTCATTGCTTTCCTTCTCCATTCCGTTTTTTGACTAATTAACCCTCAGACGAAACAAAGATACTTTAAGTGTTTCAAGTCAAGAGCAGTTTACTGGTTACATTAAAGGCAGAAAATACCGAATTTTGCGAATGTGCTGGAGTAAGTAGGTGAGAACATGGTAAATGTTGCAAGTAATTCAAGACTGCTCTCTACCAAACAACAATTATCCATATTCTTCTATATAGGAGCCTTTGTTCGTAAAACAATGCTTTCAGTTTCTTCAAATTTAATTCCACCTTATTCGTTTTCGCCCATAGTATAGGTCATGAAAAGCTGAAAACAATAATCAAAATGCCGAGTGAACTTCTTTTAAGCTCCACATATTCTCCCATACGTGACCGACGCATTTGCGACATTAAAGCCAACCAATTACAGCTTATTCTCTCGTTTATCTTGAGCTACTCTACCACTTCCATCAGTGGAGCGTCTCCACGTCAATTTTGAGGGTTCATTCGATCGTACCAACTCAGAAGGCTCATTATCATAGAACTGGTCATCTTCAAGGCAGTTACGAATGGATGTGACTATAAGCGCAAACGGGATGTCTATTCGCAGTTCATGTATGTAATGAGTAGATACCTCTTAAATGGGAAATCTTCATACCATGATTGCATTTTATTGTCCTGTAATGATACACGATAGAGTACTTGCGCGCATGAAGTAAGCAGAAGTAATATGTGAAAAAGTGCAAGTAGTTTTGGTTGCAGGATGGACTTCGACTGTGTACAATGCTAAAATGTCCTTCAATCGAAATACATCAACGTTGATGGTCTTGGTGCGTGGGCGTGAGCTAGTGTTAGGTGACTCACGAACCTATCGAAGACGGAGAATTTTTCGAAGTCGAGAGGGACAGACGGAAAGAGAAAGTCATTGTTGACGCGAGAAACATTGAGCAAATGCAAGGTTAATTTCTTTTGTAGTAGCCGTGTGCGTTTTGAAAGACACGAAGTGCGAAAGAAGGTAAGAAAGGCTAAAACAATCACGGCAGAGAATTTAAAAAGCGGTTGCGATAGGTGGAAGACAAATCACGAAATGTGGGCGAATGACGATTCACACCGTTGAAAGGGGATCGATCTCGTCAGGGTAAAGTGGAACAACACCATAGAGGTTCTCTGAGGGTCTGAAGGCACGCAGATACTTGGAGGGAATTGTATTTGCGGCAAGTTGTTTAACCACCTCTGGCCGTAGACTGAACCAATCATTTTCAAGCCAAAAGTCAAGAGACCCACGACTCCTAAAGTGAAATATAGGAGTTCAAAATGACCTTGATACCAACTATCACTTTAAGCTCTAAGTTTTCACACAAATCCCACTTCCCAGGATAAACTTTCGCACCACCAATTTGCATCAGGCTGCTTAAAAGGCCAAATTTACTACAATAACTTACATGGGCTCTAATTGCAGAGCATTGTAGACAAATCTCCGACCCCACCTAGAGAGGTGCTTAATAGCCTTTAGGTTGACCACTGGTCGGTCAAGATTACGGTAGCCACCGGGTAGTGTCACCGTGGATGACTTCTTTCGTAGTCGTCCTGATGCCTCCCCACCAATTGCTTTCTCACTTGTAGGAGTAGGCGTTCGGGAGGTCTGGCGGTCTGTTAGGGATGTAGAGATACTCTCGGCCAGGAGGCTGGGAGTAAATGATGAAAGATGTGAGTAAAGGAATAAGTTTTTAACTCTGAATGGGATCTGAAAGTTGTGTACACTGCCAAAACCAGAAATGAAATTTAGTCGTTGCCTTTTCAACAAAAAATCAGATATACACTGACATGAATATTTTTCTATGGTTAAGCAGGAAGATGAAAATGCATACTGCAAGGAAGGGAAGTCTCATTCAACAGGCCATCTACCTCTTTATGTTTTCAATAAACTTTCCTTGCTAACTTTCCACCTATATTTAATCGAATAAATAAATGTTGGTAGCAATGCCTTAATCTTCATCAAGAAATTCGTTAAAAAGAACGTAAGTTATGGCCTAAAACACTGAAAACATTAACGTCGTGTGATGGTAGTGCCTCGAGGGTGTGGGGAGTAGAGAGAAGTCCTTAAGGCGTTTCTTGGGCAGAATCAGATACAACCGTCTTCATCACAAGCCAATCAGAAGGCAGTCTTTTCCTCCGGCATGTTTTTTGGGATGAAAAGGAAGGGCATAAATTTACAGTCCGCCAACTAGTTGGTGAGTACAAATGAGATTCGTATGTTTAATTTGCATCTCCGTTTCCTCAGAGTTGATGCAGACATAAACAAAATTTTCGTCCATTTATACCGAATGGCGTTGATAGTTGACCGTAACCTTCAAGTCTTCACGAAAAAGTAAAAATATGAGGTAAAGATAAAACCAGTGATTAGTTTTTAAAATCACCTACGTAAGGTACATTCGAGTAATACACATCCTTCAAAACTAATTAAAAAAGTCATTTAAAATTTCTTGCGGCTAAGAAACAAGTCAAGCGGAACTTATTAAGGAGCCCTCCATTTAATCCACTTTTCGTGTCAGGGGATGTAAGCAATCCTATCCATTATGTATGCACTTATGAATATCAGGAAATCATTGTTATAAGCCGTATCAGAGATTCCATAAAATTTCCCTCCGGACAGCGAACTTATTTATCCGTTGGTATATAAGAGTTAGTAACTTACAGAATGTAGGCAAAAGCACCCACACTGTAAAGATCAGACAGAGCATTGCATTTCCCACCGTCGACTAATTCAGGCGCTGAAAAATGAAAGCAAAATATAAGCCCCAAAGTTTATTCTCCGAATAGTCTTAGGAATAAAGTTAAAGTGTACAACAGCTGCTGCTACCTTATGTGTCTCTTCTGTGACCTTGGTTCCTCTAAACCCAATAAGGATTTTGGCAACTGAATCACAGAATGGGACCAATAAGTTGTACTATTGTGGTTAATCAGCTCTCCCGACTCTATGCTCAAATGATTACCAGTAAAACAGTCGACTCGTTTCTCCCAAGGTTCTATAGGTTCCACTCCAGTCAAAACAATATCGGGTAATGTCGAGGTGCGTCTGGCCGCCTGGACCCTGTCGAAGTCCACTCTCCCATGCAGACGTCCATGGAAGGCTGTATGGAGCCATCGGAGTGCACCGAGCAGTTGATTGACCCACCGCGCTACACTGAATTCCGTAAACTCTCCACGTGCTAACAAGACATCTAGCAACGCCCCTCCTGGTATCCAATATGAGACTGATATTCCCGCCGTTGGCTTGGCGGCATCGTTAGCTAGCCACCCGAGGCAAAGACCTTGTGGCAGGAGGCTGGGCAATCGAATTCCGAATTGCTGGGTGAAGAGGGGAGCCCCTTCCAGTCCGCTACAAGCAGTAATTGTTGCTGCAGAACGAAGCAGGGTGAGGAGGAGAGCTTGTTGTCGTGCTTGGGACTCCAGTGATTCTGCAGATGATGATTCGCTAAGGCGCGTAATGCGGGCAACAAGAAAAGCAGGTAGCCGAAGCAGCTGCTTTTCTGGTCGCTGATTTGGCAAATCACCGCGTTCCACAAGAGCTGGGTGGCATCGAATGAGCGCCAGTAGATGACTACTCTCTCCAAAATTGCCTCTGATTATGCAAGAGGAAATAGGACGGTGACCTTAGTTTCTCAATAAATAGTGTGGATTTCCAAGGAATAACTTACCTCGAAATGAGACCCTCTGTTCGACAAAGCATCTTAACGGCTTCCAGATGTGGGAAGAGACCACAAGCCTGGATCATTTCCTTGACAACTCCAGAAGGTGGTGGTCTTTTGAAAGCCTCATGCTCGATACCTTTGGAATTCGATGACGCGGTTGTCGACATAGCCTCAGGGTGATCGCTAAGGCCGAACGGATGAGCGGCTTGTCGCCATCGTAAGATCCATTCTCGTTCCTCTTCTATCAGCGGTACTGTCGTCGCGTAACCTGCGAAGGGAAAGTTATGGCACTCAAAAGCAGAGTGAACTGCCAATCTTAAATGCTTATTCTTCACAACCTCATGTAACTCCCAGTTGTCCTCAGCATTCAGATCCGTCTTAACGCCTATACTTATTTTAACATCAACCCACATACATGGTAATACCTTTGAGAATGAAGCAAATGACAAAAAGGTGGTAGCGTCAGTAAAAACGCCTAAAACATCCCATAATTTGGTTCTTCAGTACTGGAATTAAGGCTTCTCAATTTGATAAGGGCCTCACGGCATGTGAGTCAGTAAGGGGCCAATTTTAGGTTTAACACCTTATTAAGATATAGATCAATGAATAAACTAAGATGAACTATAGTGATGTGCCTGATATTGAAACGATAATAGCAACTGGTAAACCGCAACAGGAGTTTAACAACCCTCCATGTTACAAGATTCCAACAATACTCTAAACGTATCAGAAAGCGGTGCAAGAGGGGCGATAAATCAGAAAAGCGCTGTATATTTTGTCAAGTTAAATAAGCTTTTCTGAAAACTTATCGTTGAAAAGCGATCAACCCCGACATGTGACATGATCACGAGGTTAATTCTGTGCTCCTTAAGTCTTTAATGAAGTAGCCGCTTTGTCCGGTTAATAAACTGTAATAAGTTCAGAAATGATAGGGATAGTTGGCGAGAAAAGGTGCAACAAAGAAACAACTTCGTCCGACTCTGTGAAAATTTAAAAGCAAGGGAAAGCAATATATAGACGGAACTTCAGCAATACTTCAAATAAAACTGTAAAACTGAAACAAAGGAGTAAGGTACCCAACGTGAATGAAGGCTACAGTAAACCACAAAAACTGTGAGAACACGATGGGGAAGGGACATTGGGAATTGAAATGAGAAAAAAGTGAAATTAGAGTGTTTTAATCCAACTGACTCAGATGATCACATGTAAGAAATGATGGTTTCTATCTCGAAGATGAAAAGGAATGCCCAACTTACCAGAGTGAAGCCGGAACTCGGAAGAAGCGATACTGTAGGCACTCCAACCAATGGCATTACGGACACACACACGCACGCGATAAGCCTGTTCTGGTTCCAGGCCGGAAATAAGAAAACGGCGGTCCACAGAGTAACCGACTGTCCTCCACGCTGAGGCAACCGGTTTGGCGTCTAATTGGAATAAGAGAACTAGCCTGATTTTGGATTAAAATCTTTGAGCTAATAACTATTTAGGCAATCACTAAAATTGGACAAAAACGATTTTTTACCCGTACGTTAACTGCGAGGGTTCCTCTGCCATTGCAGTTTCTGCCACAGCCATAGTTTCATGGTTTTAGGCCTCCAGCATTTGGGCAAAAAGAATTTTTCGACTAGTTACGTATAGTTGCGTTATTAATAGTAGTGCCAAAGTCTGCACTAAGAAAATGTTCCAAACTGCCAAATCACCACCTTAAATCACGTACTAACTTCAATAGCAAAAACTGTTCCGTTCTGCGACCTTAGAAGTGTAGATTAAATAACACACCTCAAGGTTACTACTTTAGTGAAAAGGATAAAACTGGAAAATTTGACCATTGTGGAATGCCTACCGGGGTACTTGACATCCACGCGATAGATAAAGTCCTCACAGCTGTCATCATTTCCGCAAGTCCAGCCAACAAGGACTTCAGTGGAAGCTGACTGTAGGATGCCTGGACGACCAGGAGGTGATGGCGGTTCTGTAAAGTGGAGTTAGAAAGAACAAAATGACGATCAGGAGAGAAATGACATATGTTAACAAAAAGTTAGGCACAGTTACAAAGTGCAGAGGAAATCTCAGCAAAAAGCCTAAACTTAGCATATGATTAATGAGAATTTCTACTGAACAGGTTAAGAAGTGAAGATTTTAGATAATAAGGCGCTCTTAATACGTTGAAGGTATCACGCGTGACAATCCGCCAAGATCCTTTTCACACATCTGACACTACAATCAATCAGTGTCTTGTAGAAAACCTGCTTTCAAACAGACCACCAGATCCTTCAACGGCACTAATTTCAATTTCTAAGGCATAACCCATCGCAATGCCAAAAAATATTAATGCGCGACTAATTGCAACTATTTGCCTAGCCCTTGCAATGCAGTGAAGATAGTAGCATTCCTCAAGTCACGATAGCTTAATTGTAAAAAACGTATGGTGTTGTGGAAAGTGCTGAACAACTAGCTCTATCAAGTCACTCACCAGGTAGTAGTATTCTTGCCCTTGTCTTCGCCTTTCCGTGTCTAGCTCGCACCACACACTCCACCACTTTTCCTGCCATACCACGCTCCGCATCATTAAGACGCAGCCAAAGCCAACCATCAGGACTAGCGCCCAACGAGACACCGGGTGCTTCTGATAGAAGGCAGCCCCCAAGATACCACGCTGCTGCCACACTGCCGCTGGAACCGCTACCAACGCCACTGCTACTGGTACCACTTCCACCAAGAGCGAAGTTTTCCATTCCGAGGATTTCAAGATGCTTGCGCACATCACTGCGTTGATAGAGAATTTCAGGAGCCAGGAGCCGTGGAGGACTAGCCAGTTGACAGGAGAAGAAAACGCTGTTGGTTTGTGGATCAATCCGACTGTCACGCAGCGGATTGGAGAATACTGGAGCTACATCATCATTAAAAGGAAGTGAACAGGTTGCCAGTGAAAAAAAAGCAGATTTAGAAATCGCTGTCATTAAACCAACTGACTCAGAAGCTGGTTCAGAGCGTACCCAGTTTGTTGGTGGACTTCAGAGGACCCTCACAGTGACGTGGTTCTACAGGGAGGATTTGCTCGTCGCGTCCTTTAGAAATATCATCACAGAGGCGTTTGACGGGCTCGGACGAGTCATCGGCCGAGAAGAGGCTTGGGCTGCGTGTTCCATCGCTACCACGCCAAGGTTCAAGACGTGGTGAGGGTGACCCTAGCGGTGATTGGTTCATTTGGCTGGAGTAGACGAAAAACATACTTTTGAAGCATAAGGTTCTGCGATCTATCCAGTCTTCGGTACTGTTTAAGCGCTATTGTTATTGCCCAATCATAGATAAGGATTTGAATAGCTGCTCTGAAGTGGTGGAATGGAAGACAACAGAAACTCTCATTCAAGTAGAGCAGATGCACTTGCAAATTTTAAAAGACATGATTTTCATTTATTTAAAAATTTTTTATGACCAGTGATCAAGAGCGTTTCACAAGATCGTTTGTTAGCACAAATGGGAATAACAATTTATTTAGCCAAATAGATTTGTGGTCTTACTATTCATCGACGTCCAGGTGGAGCATCGAGGACCTCAGTGAAGAAGTGCCCGACCCAGTGCAGCCAAATCGCTCCTCCGGTGGAACCATTAATGTTGCGATTCGACTTGTTAAATCTCGGTCAATGCTGCATCCTCGTCCAGAAGAGCCACCATCACTGGAAGACATCCTTGGAGGTTGCATAGAATCCTCCCGCGCCTCTAACGACATCGGCGATTCTGACGGTCGAGCTGGCGTCGCTTCGATGCACGCCCGTCCAGCAAAGCGTAAGAAACTCTCCTTGCGCAGATTCCCCGTTGGGATTGTTTTCTAAATTTATGCATCGCATTGAAGCTCACTGTTTAATTTGCAATTCCCAGGTCATTGAAGTAAGTTACCCTTTTTTGATAGATGCGCTGGTAGGTTTTGAGATTGCTGAGACTGTTCTCCAAATTACGAGCACTTCGACTACCTTCAGCAAGCCAAGGATGTTGTAAGCACTCCTTGGCTGTGGGTCGATTTCTGAAATTTGGTGAAACTAAGCAATTAAACAATGGTGAATAAGGAAAATCAACGGAAGAGGCATTTTACCGGGGTTCAGCATCGAGCAAATAACGGAGGAAATCAATCGCCTCCAATGAAACGTCCTGTTCGTATGAATCAATTGACGCATTCGTCAAATCTGCTAGTCCATCCTCTATTGAATTAACATCGTCCACTTTTAACGTCTCATCTGCATTGCGAATAACTGGATGCTCCCCAAAGAGTCTAGTCAAAAGAAGAAAATTTCAATCCCTCTGCCTTCATGTTTGGAGAATAGAAAGAAGACGAGAACTCACAGGAGGTAAGCAATGATTCCAACACTCCAGACATCAGCAGCAAAACCGACGCACATTTGTGAGTTATCCTCTATGCCTGGAGCGGTGGTGATGCTAAGAAGCTCCGGAGCAGCAAAATCAGGACACCAGAGTGGAGGAGGCATGATGCTTGCCATTTGAAGGGTAGTACGTTGGCCTACAGGTTGAGCCATTGAAAATCCGGTGAGTTTAACAAAGCATGAGATGACACCGAGATCACTGCGACCACCAGCGCCCGCAGTGTCGACGGAAAGACTACTGAGCGCTTGCATTAATCCTTCCAGGCCAGCAGTACGTGAAGAGGTGCCTCGCGGAAAGATTATGTTGTCCGGCTATGGTAATAAAACTTGATTTAAAGTTGCATTTTACCTAGTAAATCAGGAACACCGTCTTTGCATTATTGTAGTCACAATTTTGACTAAAAAGTCTGAAATGAAGATAAGTCATCGTGGCTAAAATGTACTGGGGCCTCTTCCTATGGAATTATTCTTAAAGCTACTAGCCAGAAATTGTGATAGTTTACGTAATGTTGGAACGGTGGTTAAAGAGTTCTTCTGAAGGTAATGATATATGAAACCTACCTGAATGTCGAGGTGGACGATACCTTCCTCATGAACATGTGCCACTGCTTCTAGTATTTCTTTGATGAGCATCGCAGCGGCTGCCTCCGTCCATGTATGTCCCAAGACAACCTCTTCCAGCAGATGATTTCCGGAGAGTCTTTTGAGGGCAAACACTTAGGATAAATGCTGTAAATTTTTGGAAATTTTTTTCAAAATATTCTCTTTCCACCTATACCAAATGAGATTCTCTTTCCAGATATAGGATGACATCGTTTGAACCTAGTGTCAAGCAAACTATCATAAAATTTTCGAAGAATCGTTCAAATCAAAGTCGAAAAATATCAATCTACCTCTCGGTGATTAGAAAGAGATAATCGTCGCTGACCACAGCGTCAATCATCTCTACGATATTGTTGTGATGCAGTCGATTGAGACATTCAAATTCTCGCGCGCCCAGCACTCGGGTCATAGGGTCGGCCAGCGCATAGACCTTGCCCACGTACTCCCGACTTGTTTTCTTATCAATCAACAGGTGAGCACGACTGAAAGAACCTCTGAAAGTGAGTAATTAAAAGCGCACCTTAGAGATTTTCGGGTTCTGCCTAGCATTATTCTCAGAATCTGCTTTGCAAGAATTAAAATGTTTTACTCCGAAAGAATTCACAAATTATTTAAATTTTTAGATCCGTAAGAAAAATCTAGGGCAGCGCACGGTTGTGCCATGTCTGATATGCTGGATACAGAAGGTGCGCATGGGCGGACACCTAACAAAAAGTTTTTTCCCATCGTTTCCAAACAAAAAGTTGACTTAGGACTGTTTTTATTTCCTTCATTCTTTTAGAATGCTTAGGCATAAGGGACTTGTCAAAAACGTTTTGAATTTCATTTAGCTAGACAGTGATGAGATCGCAAAATGAAGCAGCTTAAAATATAATTTGAAATATTTAACCTTTTTTATTATAAATCTGGCGCCACATAAACTCACGTAGCTATTTGATGAAGAACAAAGTAGTGCTTTTCTATATTTGACCATCGTGGAGTAATCGTCCGTGGAGACAGTTTTTCTGGAAAAGAAATGAGTTGATCAAAGAAGTTCATTACAAACAATCTCAATGCAGAGGCGACCTCATTAGATGCTGTCAATGGGGAAGGTTTTGGGTGCTTAAAGAGAGGAATTTGTAAAAACGGTATGGGGAAAATCGAGCATAACAATTCAAACGTGACGTCAACAGATGCGCCATCAAAAAGCACATTTTCCACCTCGGTGATATCAGGGTGGGAAGAAAAGGGGAGAATCATTTCATTGCGGCACCAGTGAGCGAAATATCAAAAAGTTCTACCAGACTTAAGGACATCTATTTCCTTCCAAGCTTTTCTTCTCTTGTCCAATGAGGGCTAAAGTAACAAGCTAATTTTTTGGCCGGTTTATATTTTAACTTGCGTATTCTCACTGTTTTTATTAGACTAGACTATTCCAACCGTTGAAAAATGAAGTGTACAGAATCTAGACATCCTCATATTGACCTCAGCTTACTTTGAATATCAAGTAGCTGGCAGTAAACCTCTTAAATGATTCCATAGCCCCTAGTCGAAACACCAACGGCTATTCAAAGTAAGAACTCAACCTTCAGATCAATCACTGATTTGAAAGCGCAAATAATACAAGAACTACAGAGTTCTGGAAAGGTAAGGCGCGTAATCATTATCGACAACTTGTACCTAGTGGTAATCTTAACACTTCTTACCCTCGATTCTCACAATACAGCTAGTCTGAGCTCTTCCTGCTGGATTCTCTGCAATCATTGTGTAGAGACCTGCATCTTGGAATACGCATCTCTCCACTCGCAAGGAAGCATCAACGGTTAACTCGTTGAGTTCAGGCTCTTCATTGTTCGCAAACCAATCCAGCTGAGCCGCAGACCTCGATTCTCCGCCAATCCACGTGCGATGTGAGGAAGTAAGGCGCTTGGAGTCACGGGTCCATGTAATTCTGGGCGGTGGCACAGCATCAACACAGCAGGGTAGTAGAAGGGTATGGTGTACAGGTAGTGTTATGATTGGTAGGGGAACCTCGGTGATCACTGGTGCGTCTAAGAGTAGGAAGGTAAGGAGTCAGCTTATAGTTGACTTAATTTTCAACAACGTGCACGGATGCAGTAGGAAAAGATATTTTAGGAGACTTGTGAGTGATCGTAGGTTTCAACCGAATGAGAGTTTCACATGGAAGTTCGAAAATCTTTGATGGATTTAAAATTGCAAAATAATGTAGAATCCTAAAAGTTACCATGCTAAGTTCCTCAAACATGCAGAAAGACAAAAAACAAGCTCTGAACTCCAGGAGAGAAATTTTAACCTGCTATTTATTTAAGCTAGATTAAGATAAGCTCGATAGTGCTTTGTTCAAAAAAGTAGTTGGAGTCGCAAGTGTTTCAATTAAAAAATAACCTCCACATTTTCTAGTATCTTTTAAATAAAAATAAACTTTTACTTATAGTTCCGTAGAAATCCTTGTCGCTGAAAGGAAAGAATCTGAAGAGGTAAATTTTATTTCCCATCTCTTGATAACTCACCAGCCCTGAGCACTTTGAACACCTTGACAGCAGTACCGAAGCTGTTAACAGCCTTGCAGGTGTAGGTTCCAAAGTCACGTTCATCAAGGTCGAAAAGTCTTAGCTGGGCCGACTTTCCACCGCCAGTCACATGCTGAAAGTAGCCTGATGGAAACTGCTCGTGCTCTGAAATAAGAAAAGGTAGAATCCAAGTTATGTGTCTTGACGTACTTGCGGCCTCACACTGCTTAACTCCCAGCTTTACTTGAAAGAACTTATAAATAGCAGTAAGAGCGTCTAGGGTGCCTTAGGATTAAACGACATATTAAAAGCGTAATCCGGTAATTACTTCACTTATCCCATGTGCGAGTATCAAGCGTAACCACATAACATTTGCATCGATGCTAATGTTCGCTTATTGCTTGGAAGGTCGCAAGTTTGCAGCACAAAGTTTACATCGCATATTGTGGGCTTACACCGGCAGCACATGTGGGTATTTAGTGTGGGCACACGGAGGCATATAATAAAACTTTTACAGATCCATTCTCGTGGGCATGGAATACTTAAGTTTCGCTTCTAAGGTGGTAGTGTTCACAACATAGATGTCTTAGCAACGATTTCTACAGACACAATTGACAGGCAAACACGGCTCCAGACTTTGTGGATGCCAGCCTGTTAAACGCAAGAATTGTGACCATCCTGTACTAAAAGTCAACAGCATTCCAAGGTGAACAAATCAGCAGAATAAGATTGTGTTGAAAAGTTTATCACAGGTTCTAATAAAAGGTGATTTATTATTCGACTTCAAACAGAAAGACCGCCTAATCTCGATTTTGTATGTTTGCTAATCAGTCGTTGTGCAGAGCACATTTCATCCCAATAGGATTCGAGAATAGTCATTATTAGCACATGAGCTTTTTGTTGAAGAACTTATCTTTAAAAAGGGATACTGAAGGGTTGTAAAAGACCTAATGAATAAGCTGAAAAAACTAAGAGGAAAGTGATTTTTTCTTCGAGTGAAGCTCTCTGCCTCCACCGGAAATAAATTCGATACCGAGCGGGTTCGGCTCCCGAACTACTGTGAATTATTTCGTTTAAAAAGCTCTGCATATGAATACAATGAAATGCTCTCTTATTGAAATTCTATGTTGCTGCATTATAACGAGATTGAGACCAAGGTTAATGAAAAATGGCTATTCAAAATGGGCAACGGAAGAAAAAGAGGAATTGTTGTTCAATTTCCAAGAAATTACCTATCGAGATTATCAAATTGCTTAATAGTCTTTAAGCACCCATTTTGTATTGCGGGAGGGATTTTCAAAGTCAAGAGATAGGGTAAGGAATCACTTCTGGTGCCTTACTTTAACCCTACGCGACCTCGAACTCTGAAAACGCTAATTAAAGGCTAACAAGTGAACTTCTTGTCTAACAATTGCTCTTTGTTGTAGGGGCTCCTCAAACCAGTGTGCAAAGTTCTCTGCTATGGACAATCAATCATTCAAGCAATAAACGATAGGAATCAAACGTCTGCAGACATACTGGGAACGTTTGGAATTTCCTGGGAGTTGAAGAACCAAATGAACTGCACTGGATTCTTCAGGTTGGAGGAAGCAAGAGTGCATCGAAGATCCAAGTCTCCGCCACATGGCACGTAGACGACTTCAGATGAAGGATTTTCAAACTGTGGCGGTACTAAAGACGATATATAAAGAAATATGCCCCTCTTTGGGAGTACTTTTCTCTGAGGCAATAGAATGAAACGGTTTAAATACACAGCCTTTGGGTAAAATATATGGCAGTACTCTTGCGGTGAGATGTACATTCCCGGTAATAACGGGTAATACCAATCATTGCAGAATTTTAGTGTGAGACTATGTTAGCAAAGTTCTCGCTTTCCAACGACTATGAAGGCCACCGCATTATTTACTTGAAAGTATAAGTGGAAGTAGTGAGAAGAATGATTAAATGCATTTTCTGAAACTGCTTAAATTTCAGCCAATCGGAAAACGAGTGTTCACGGCCTCCTTCATATTGCCACTATAGTCAAAAGGTGAACCAGACAAAAGTAGCATTAAAGTAACTGAGATGAAGTTAATTTAAATGAATACCACTAAAAATTTATACTGTATAAGAAGATGATTTCACCAAACATTAAAATAGTTAATAATGATAAAACTATTGAAGTTAATGACTTACTAGAGTCGAAAGAACTGCCAAGGGTACTACGGCTACCGAGAGATTGACTTGAGTCTAGAAGAAACAACACGTAACAGCATAAAAATGGTAAGTGGACGGGTCGATATATCAGAGGGAAGACTTCGTTATCAGGTAATTCCGGAAGAGCACTCACGGATAGCTCGAGATTTACGTTTTCTGACAGATTGACTAGGTTCGCCCCGACCAAAGTTAGTGACTGCCACAACACGGAGTACATACTCTTGCGTCGGATCTAGACCTTCTAGGGAACATCGAGGCTGCTTCAAGCCCTTTCGGAAGGTCTCCCACTCATCTGAGCCACTTCCAGAGCCTACTCGCCGAATTTGAACTTCATAAGTGAAAGGTGTCAATGTCTGGGTTAGGTTATACATCTTTGGTGTCTGCCAACGCATTTCCGGAGGTTCGCGACCCTCCAGAACGCCTGTGGCTTCTCGCACCGTTGGAACCACGAAAGAGAGATCAGGAATAACTAAAAGAGACAAACAGGAAGTTATACCTTTAGTCTCATAAATCCCAAAAGCTGGATATAACTTTTCAAGAGGTTGAACTCACCAACTTGAGCGTCAACGTGAGTTGCACGAGAAGGAATACCCTCACCGAACTGATTTCTCCCAACAATGCGAAAAGAGTAGGGTAGAAGGGGATTCACTCCACTCCATGCAAAGACTGGTGTTGGAAGCCCTGTGGCAATTTTCTCCCACTCCTTCCTATTGCCACACATAGCCTAAAATAGTGTGTTAATCATAAGTGATGTTGTGGTGTTTCAGCATCCCGCTGTAGGCTGAGACAGAAATGTACAAAATATATTAGACTGTCATTTGCTTTTAACTTAAATCTACCTGAACATACTCTCCAAATGGCACATTTTAGCTGAATTATAACTTTGCACAAATCAACAAACAAATGTGGCTGTAATGCTGATCAGTTTAGTGGTAAAGTACGAATCACCAAGGCTGGAGCTGAATATCCAGACCCCGCATGACTAGACATTCGCGATGCTGGTAGGAATGTGTACAGACTCCAGTTATTTCACCAGTCCTATCCCTTCTACGTGATGCTCATGGATTTTACATCTTGGAACAAGGTTGGAGCATTGGCTTCGAAGTGAAAAAGAAAAGAAATGGAACGAAAAATCACCTCAACATCAAAAGTGAGGTCTTCTTCCAGACTCTGCGGCAGTGTAGATGCCAGGATGTTATTGCTAAAGAAACCCGTCAGGTTCTCCTCAGGATAGGAAATTTGGTATTCATCTACTTTGCTCACATCCACCTTGGCCTTGTGGTAGGAGAGATCAGGCGCCAGTTCAGCTGTGGGGGAAAAATACTCTTTTAACATCAAGACTAGTGAGATGTAAGCAAAGGTGTCTGATTTAATTTAATTTTAAAAAGCTGAAGCGTCAAAAGGTCATGAATTGTATAAATTTAATTCTGCGTTTCCGATTTTCGTAGTTTACGCCACTAATTCAAACCCTCGGCACGAAGAAAGACGGATCAGACTCCACTACCTTTGCTCTGCACGTAATTTATAAAGTATTATTGCGGAGTCGATCCCTAGCAAGGGGAATAATTGTTCTTTTTTTCAAATTATTCCATGAATTTGATGACGTAAACATACACAGATTCAGAAGTGATTTCCTGAGGAGT
The DNA here is from genome assembly GCA_900622495.1 of Hydatigera taeniaeformis. Lineage (NCBI taxonomy): Eukaryota > Metazoa > Platyhelminthes > Cestoda > Cyclophyllidea > Taeniidae > Hydatigera > Hydatigera taeniaeformis. The sequence continues at coordinate 21,580 of UYWX01000031.1, forward strand.
TCAAAGCCTTGGGTTGGTAAAACAAACTCTAGGAGATGCTGAAAGCCATTAATGAAAATCCCCACTTTTCATGCATCGAAAACTGAGTGAACGTTACAAAACTAACCAGTCTTTATATTGATCCTCACAGGCCTACTCGGGGCACAGGGCTGACTGTTCAGAAAGGCAATGACTCGATACTCATTTCCGTACATCTCCTTGGGACAGTCACGTAGTGTTGCCTTGCCTGTCAACTCGTCCTGGAAGCTCTCTACAGTTGCCACTGCATACCAGTCTGATGAGAATGCGTCACGACGCTCCACGCAGTAACTGACACGACCGCGCAATTCTGCATTCTCCTCATAGCCACTGTCACCCATTCCGCGTGCTGCAGAGGGACAAGACAGTTCTCGACGTCCCATCAATTCCAGCGCATCAATGGCCTCGTCTCCTAGACGCCAGCGCAGAAATACTGATCGAGGAGCAACTATCAAAACCTTCAAGTCCTCCACACAGCTAAAATAAAGCACTACTGCTAAATACAATGTTCTGTAGAAGTCGAAACATAAAAAACATTGTATATCTTACCCTTGAAGTTCTGACAATCGTTTGGGGGTATGGATGGCTGGCACTTCCACCTCTGGTCCCTCACCGAATCGGTTAATTGGTATAACTCGGTACCGAAGGGTGGCGCCGCTCATTGGCGTCTTGTGTACAAAAAATGTTTTAGAGGAACCTATTAGAGTGCCGACTTCACGCCACGCTCCATGGTTCTCTTGAACCTCCACGCGGTAGGAAGTTGCTTGTGGAGTGAAAAATGCTCCGGGCTCCAACTGTTCTTCCAAAATTCTTTCCCCTTCAGTTTGACCAGAACAATTCCAGTCAAGCAGAACGGAAAAGACCCCGCCTTCCTCCTTTGGCTGAATGAGGTGAGCCCGCAGGCCCTCCACAGGCGATGGAAGAAGTTGGCGCTTGGAAGGCAGTCGTACCTGCCTATAGGCATTCAGCCACCCCGAGACAGAACCATCATTTGTTAGGGCCAGAAGGCGAAGCCGTTGTTCAGCGGATGGGTGAAGAGCCAAGTCTAGACAGTAGGAGTCTCCGAGAATGGGTTGTGACCGAGGTCCAACTGGTTCCCACAGGCCTTCAGTTTCAGCTGTATAACTACTTGGCATCACAGCACGTTCAATGCGGTATTTGCCATGTAGACTGTCATCTCCATAGTGAAACGTTTTATTCCACTTAAGACTAATACCATCCTCGATATCTGTAGAGGTTAGCCACAGGGGAGCTCTTCCTACGTCGTCTGCAAGCGCAATTATTGGGAGAGAGAGTAGCGCTTCATCTGGACGAGTTGATTTCTCGAGATCTGAGTCTGAGTGTTTCGGCAGACCGAAATTGGTAAGTCTTAGGGATTTTGTAGGCAGGGTCGAACCGTAGTCGTTTCGACAGATAACTCGAACCTCCGGACTTTGCGAATTGGAAGTACATGCTTCTTGGACGCCTCGCACAATATACGTCGGAAGTCTGTAGGTCGTTGTGTCAACTATACAATCGTCTACAACATGCCAGGGCCCAGTTCGACCTTTTCTCCATTCAAGTGTGTAGACGGGTTTCAAACCACTCACACAGTCATCACAGTATTCCGGGAGATAGGCCTCTTTCCAGTGTACCATGAGTCCTAATTGACCTCCCTTCTCGGTATGACTGACATCGGGCCTAATGACGGAAACCCATGGTGGATCCATTGCAAGATCTGGGATTAAGTCCTCTACTGGAAGATTGACAATTGCCGTGGCGCTTGGTTCGGAGGTTCCAAACTCATTATAGGCCCGAACGCGTACCATTGTGGAGACTCCGGGTTTTAAATGATAGATGTAGGTTTTATCTTTCAGACCCGAGGCTACTGGCTTCCATCCACCCTTTGTGCCCTCGCGTACTTCCAGAATGTAGGAGACATTCGATGGTGCTCCACTAGTAGGACTAGACCACGTGATCATGACTGAGGTTAAATCCAAATTGGAAATAGCAGGTTTGATGGCATGCATGTTCGGCACACTAGCACGTGGCGGAATTTTGAGTACGGGCTGAGAAGGTGGACCGGTTCCAAGAGAGTTTTCAGCATGGACCCGCAACTGAATGGGTTGGAGGGGTGTTACAATAGTATGTGGTAGGGTAGCACGTGTGGTTTGAAGACCAGTAAGCACAGGACTCCAGAAGTAGCCATTATCTTTGGACATTTCCACGGTATAAGCAATGTTGCCAGATTCTTCCGAGGAAACTGGACTCCAACAAATTGTCAGCTCAGTCGGAGTCGCGCTTTCAAGCATTAGACCTTCTGGTGCAGCTCTTGGAAGACCTAAAAGTGAAGCGTAGCCGTCCGGTGAACACTATGAAGGGAAATGGCATTAGGGCGTTGACAGTTCCAATCGCTCACCCTGTCGTGGAGGCCGAATTTTGCTTGTTCCAACCTCTGTCTCTTCCAACGGTTCAGTCATGCCTAAACAATTCCCTTACAAATTACTCACAGGAAAAGTAACTCGAGCTTTCATACTACTTTGGGTTACGTACCATCTACGGAAATCTGTGCAGACGTCTGAGTTTTCCCCAATTCGTTAACAGCACTGCATATATAAGTACCACGATCTTTTGGTTCTATGGAAAAGATCTTCAATGTGGAGGTGTTGTCATAGCTTCGGACTCGGTGATGATAATCGGATTCCACGATTTCACCATTGTGTCTCCTGCGAAGTAAAGAGAATTGTTCCACTCGGTATAGGTGGGACATAATAAAAACACCCTCGACTCACCAGAAAAAGTGTGGAATAGGGTCACCAACTACACGACAAGTTAATTCCATGGTTTCCCCAGACAAGCAATCCAAGTCGGTGAGCTTTTTTGTGAACATCGGTACAATGCCGTGAGAAGCAACAATGGCTCTGAAAGTAGCATTGATTTTTTTAAGAGAACGAAATCAAGTTATTCGTTTTATGGGTGCAGTTAGTGAACTTTACCATGGAGCAATGGTATTTTGACAAGAGCAGAGTAAAAAACGAGTTTATTAATACAGTCTCTAAAAATTTCCAGGACATTCTACCGATTTCGAAAAATTTCGTTCTGGATTCCTTTTATTTTTCCTCTTTAAATTCGATTGGAATAACACAGTTAAAGCAACCACTTGTGCAATGGGAGGTGAACATTCAAAGACTGAAAACACACAATGAACAGGAAAAAAGTTAAACAAGAGTTACCAAATTAGCTATTTAAAATTTTAACAGATTGTACCTGCATTTTGAACTGAATGGTTAAACAGTGATAAAAACACGGTTACGAAAGTCAATCTAACAACCTACGTAATCTTATTAGTGAGTTTTGACATTTTAGGTCGTCTTCTCAACTTACTGTGATGCTTTAAGCTGCACCTATCTTTGCATCCTTTTCTCTCTTAGAGGTTACTTAATCGCTGTTGCCTGACTGAAGCACACCAGCATGTGGGCAAGTTTAGACGAATTGTAGTTCTGGCTTGACGTATAAAAGTCAGCGTATTGGTAACTATGTTGTCCCTGTCTAAGCCTTAGGAGCCTTGTTGTTCCAGGCAGAATGCGCATTCATATAGCTAACTTAATCTCTTTTACTTGGATTACGTAACTTTAAAGTATCCCTCGTTTGTAGTAATGGAAGTTCGACCGAACTATCATTTAAATTAATCTAATTTGTGCAGTTTGGTGTGTCAGAATGCATGCACACAATAAGAAATAATAACTACGTGGCATAAACAAAGACTCAAGGGCTAGATCAAATTCAGGAATACTGTGGCACAAAATACATGTTTCTTAAGTAAAGTTTTCAGCAGAAAGAAGTCGTTAGTTGAAAAAGCTCACCGATTTGGTGTGTCAAATGGCATAGCTCCAAAGTCCGATTTGCCTCTGACATGGCACGAGGTCATTATGGGTTCCTTTCCCTGTCCACTAGTCAGTCTGAGCTCATAATCACCCAGGTGATGCTTGCCAGCGGCAGGGATGGTCAAAGCGAAGTAGTTTCCACTATCCCACACCACGTATTCGGAGGTTCTCGAAGGCTAAAAAAGCCTCATAGTGACACGTAACCAGAAGACTAAGTGGACCCAGATCATCAGATACTACTTACGTTGATATCATGTCCATTCACTGACCATATCGGCGTTATTCCGTGAATAGGCTCGGCAATCTCTGCATCCAGAGTAATGGTATCGCCCTCCAAAACACGAATCTCTTTCGGCAATTCTTTGGTGAAAATAGGAGCCTTGGAAGGAGAGGGACATGGGGCTGCTTCAGCAGGAAATACCAAAAGTTCTGGGAAGTCAACCTCCCATCCAGTTCCATAACCCTCCTCATCTGCCGCCTCGGCCAGAGGCTCCTCCTTAATTGTTGGCAGAGGATTATACGTGACTGAATAAAAGCCAACATCATCCAGAGTCACTGCAGGCTTGTGCAGGATCACAGAAGTGTGATCACGATTCTTCTCCGAGGCTTTGATGGAGAAGTCGTGACATGGATCATCTGGCGACAAAGGAATGCCATTGCGACTCCAGGAAACAGATTCTGGTGGTACCTTGTCCACTGGCACGCTGAGGTCCGCGACAAGACTTATAGACTGTCCCTCGCACGCTGTGAAGCCTAGAGGTTGGCAAAGGTTTGGTTGGACTTGCAAAACATTAACATTCTCTTCCTCTCCTTCCACTTTCCCATTATCCCCCGTCCGACTTCTCTGCTTTGCCAGTGCTTTCTTTGCTGATACAATTTCCACTGGGATGGAAAGATGCCCTTTAATCGGACACGTATCTGTTGGTACTAAAAACAAACGAAAGCAATCAAATGAATGAAAGAATGGCAAAGAATCCTCAATTTCACTTAATTTACCTATGGTTAACTCATAGTCTCCAGAGTCGAGGAGGACAGTGGAGTCAAGATATAATTGAGCCATGAGCTCTCCGTCATATCTTTTGCCGAGAGGATTTGGCTCAAGCAGACGTTGAACTCGTTTGCCAGAACGAACTGGCTGACCGTTGAGGGTCCACGAAACAGACGTTACTTCTGGCGGAACACCAGTGACGGTGAGGCATAAGGGTTCACCAGCTGGAACAGGTATCTTTTCGTGTCCCAGGCGTCTGTTTGCATTAGCCTCGATGCACCGAAGTTCAACGGTTTCAACCAGTTTAGTTTCCAACTTCTCCTCCACAGGCGCAGCCTCTTCCAACTTCTCTGCAACTTCTTCAGAAACCTTTTTCTTTCTTGACTTTCTTTTCCCTTCTTCCCCTTCACTTTCACTGGACTTCGACTTTTTCTTCCGCTTTTCTTTCTTCTCCTCTATACCCACCTCTTCTGGCTTTCCTTTCAGATCATGGACCTGATTGCCCTCGGCTTTCTCTTCATCTTCTACCTTCATCTTTTCTTCAGTTACGGCTAAAGCCTCAAAATCGATTTGCTCTTCTTCCTTCAGTTTAGTTGAGGCAGGAATTTTTGAGGACACCTCTTCAGTTTGAGAGGAATCATTTGAAGGTGCATCCGAAACCTTTACAATTATTGTAGCGTAAGGTTTTTCTTGAGATTTAAAGCCACGCTTGATTCTGGGTTCGCCCATCAGTACATACGTTGCAGCATCCTCAACTGTAGCAGGTTCTTTCTTGGTCATTTCGATGATCGTAGATTGTGGGGGATCTGGTTTTGACCTGGAGACAAATTTGGCACTTCTGGAAGTAATTCCGTCCACATCTAAGAATGGTTTTCCATCTTTTGTCCACCAAAGTTTTTCATTTTTGAAATGACGAGCGTCAAGAGGAACCAAGGTAGCTAGTTGCAGCTTGTCACCAGTCGTCAAGGAAACAACATTTTCTGTCAAAGACGAAGGCGCTTTTGATGGTGACTCTTTCTCTACTTCTAGAGGGGATTCGATCTCTTTTTCTTGAACAGACTGAACGCCCTTAAATTCTGGAGCGCTTTCAAGTGACTTCTCCTCACTATCTTTATCGTCACCCTTTGCTTCCATTGGTTTCGCCTTGCCAGCTTCTCGTCCCTCTAACACCTCTTCTGCTTCAACAATCTCCTTCACCGACTCATCCTTCTTTTCTTCCAACGCAGTTGGGATTGCCGCAACTTCCTCCTCACCCTCATCAACACCAATCTTGGGTTTCTCTACCACAGACACAACAATTGTGGCATAAGCTGTTTCCTGTGGTCTGAAACCACGCCTTATTCTTGGTTCACCCATCAGCACATAGGTCGCTGCATCCTCGACAGAAACAGAATCTTTCTTGACCAATTCCACAGTGGTGGAGCCCGGAGACTTGGTGATGGATTTGGCGGTGAATTTCGAGCTACGTGACACAACTCCATCCACGTCGACTAATGGCTTTCCATTTTTCGTCCACCATAGTCTATTGCTCTTCATTTGACGAGCATCAAGTGGAATTTGGGTGTCGAATCGGAGCTTATCGCCTTCTGTATATTTCACTGCAGCTCCAGATACATCAGGCTTCTCTCTAACAGCCTCCTTGCTTTCTGTTGGAGATTCGTTTCCTTTGATCGTTTCCTTATTCTGATCTTTTGTAGACTGTTCACTTACATCAACCGACGACTTGCCACTTTCAGCTTTTCTTCCAAAAGCATCATCTTCATCTATTGTCCTTCTTGACCGAACCTCACTTTCCTTGACTTTCTCCTGAGAGATATCTTTACTCTGAACCTCCTCTTGTTGATTCTGGTTATCATTTTCCAGTTGGACAGGCTGTGTTTTACTGGAGTCTTCAATTTCCTTAGTCTGCAACTCATCATCGTTACTTTTATGAGACTTCGGTTTCTCTACCACAGAAACCACAATCGTGGCATAGGTTGTTTCTTGTGGCCTAAAGCCGCGCTTTAGTCTTGGTTCACCAAGAAGCTTATACGTTGCAGCATCATTCATATCAGTGGGTTCCTTCTTAATCAATTCTACCTCAGTAGATTTTGGTGACTTCGGAGTGGACCTTGAAAGGAACTTAGCGGTTCTTGGAGTAACACCATCTACATTAAGGAATAATTTTCCGTCCTTTGTCCACCATAGTCTATCACTCTTCATTTGACGAGAATCCAATGGCACTTTGGCAACCAACTGGAATTTATCACCTTCTATCAGTTTGACAATGTTTTCAGAAGTAAGAGCTGCTGCAATCGGCTCTTCTGTCTTCATTCCTCCTGGTGGTAAGGTGGAGAGGACTTCGTTTACGCCCTCCAAATTCGCCTTACCCTGTTGCTCTTCAGCCTCACCTTCAAGAGGTTTTACCATTGTCTGCAGCTCTTCTCTGCTCTTATCTTTACTCGTTTTCCGTCTTGCCTTAGTTTCACCGACTTTTTCCGTCTGTGACACTCGTGCCGTTTCATTGATTTTTTCGGTCGGAAGTCCCTCCGTGTCTTCTGAAACAGATTTAAACGCTCCTACAGACTGCTCCATGGTCTTAACAGGCTTTGACTCGGCATCGCTCTCAAAAGACCCCTTAATCAATTCCCCTTCATTACCTCCACCATCGCTACTCAATTCTTTATTCGTCTTCTCTGGCTCAATTCCGCCGGCTTTTTCCCTGTCTTGTGAGCTCTCTATTAACTTGACGTCGAAGTCATTCAAGGTGCTTAAAGACTCTTCTTCTAAAATCGGTTGTTCAGCTTCTACCTTTAATTCTGGCGCACTTTCAAGTGACTTCTTCCTCGTCATAGATTCCCCCTCACTATCTTTATCGTCACCCTTTGCTTCCATTGGTTTCGCCTTGCCAGCTTCTCGTCCCTCTAACACCTCTTCTGCTTCAACAATCTCCTTCACCGACTCATCCTTCTTTTCTTCCAACGCAGTTGGGATTGCCGCAACTTCCTCCTCACCCTCATCAACACCAATCTTGGGTTTCTCTACCACAGACACAACAATTGTGGCATAAGCTGTTTCCTGTGGTCTGAAACCACGCCTTATTCTTGGTTCACCCATCAGCACATAGGTCGCTGCATCCTCGACAGAAACAGAATCTTTCTTGACCAATTCCACAGTGGTGGAGCCCGGAGACTTGGTGATGGATTTGGCGGTGAATTTCGAGCTACGTGACACAACTCCATCCACGTCGACTAATGGCTTTCCATTTTTCGTCCACCATAGTCTATTGCTCTTCATTTGACGAGCATCAAGTGGAATTTGGGTGTCGAATCGGAGCTTATCGCCTTCTGTAAGCTGAATGATGTCACCGCGCCTTGATTCCCTAATCTCCGATTTTTGAGACGACTTCTGCTTAAGGTCATTTATTTCAGTTTCCTTTTCGCCAACAGGATAATCCTCCTTCTTTTCATTAAAGATCTCTTCCTTTTCTAAAACCTCCGTTTCTTCACTTTGTGGCTCTTCTTCAATCCCCTTTTCTACATTCAAAACGAAGTTTGCTTTCATTTTTCCATCCACCCATAAGGTGTATTCCCCAGAATCAGAACTAGTTAAAGTCGGCTTAGTTAACTCAATACTTGAGGGCCTTCTATGAACCTCAAAAACATTGATGGGGATCCTTCTCCCATTCAGTGTCCACGAAACACTTGAAGTTGTATCAACGACTTCCAAAGCTATTAGTTTGAACGGTCCGCCTTCTTTTGTGTCAATTTTAGTTGGTTCTATGTACTTTTGGATAAAAGGTTTTACAACCACGGGCGATTCATTCAAAGTCGTTGAAACTACTGAAGTGTCGATAGTTTCCTCCTCAACTGTGGCGTCCGCGTCTTCCATTAAGGAAACGTCCTTTAAAGGAGGTTCATGATCAATGTGAATGATGCCCATTTTCGCTACACGGTAGCGTTTCTGGTCTTCAGCAGCCTCCGACATCATTGTATTTGATGTTTCTTTTGCCTCATAGATTTCATTTTGAGTTTCAGGTAGCAAAATTATTTCCCCATCGTGAAATTCAACAGAACCTTCTTCATCTTCATTTGGTATTGCCAATCTTGATAATTCAACAGTTTTTAAGCTCAGCTTGCTAACTTCGTTTGTTGGATCTATTCCAGCTTCCGAATCGTGCACCACCACAGCGAATGGGAAAATTGCTTGCATTCCAGATGGCCAAGTGAGAGTGCATTCATAACATCCCTCATGCAGTTTTTTTGATACCTTAGGGACTAGTAAGTACGCAGTATTGCCCTCGGTACGAGGATAGGCACCCATGTTCTCTGCATCGATTGGAGTCCCGTTAAAAGTCCATTCAGTTGTGTAGTTGTCATTGTCCGAGGTAGAAGTCTCAATGTTCAATTCCATTTCACCACCTTCAGACGAATTAATATGCTGCGGTTCTGAACGATGCACATAGGGCTTCTCTGTCTTGATTGACTGCGTTATCAAAACCTGGCTAATCTCTGATTTACCTCGGTTATAAGTTAGCGTATTATAGCATACCTGCAGTATTGCTTTCTCCCTCAGGAATTTGTTCCATGAAAGGGTTAATGACACCGTCAAGCGTGTTGACGGAATCTGTAAAGGAATATTAAAGTCAGTAAAGGTACATTTCCGCAAAGTGGGAATAGGCTACAGCAGGCAGGTGGCACAGTAAGGAAGTGAGAAAGAGTTATTTGGTGTGGAAGAGCAGCCAGAAGGCCCTATCCCACTGCTCCCGATTGGAGCCTTGGCTGAAGAGAGAGGGGAAGGAAGGTGACTACACGTACCAATACTTATAATGCTGTCCGGACGCTGCTTCGTCGTACCTTGTTTAGGTAGGTGCATAACTGGTCCCTCCGCCGTGTGGTAGGATAGGGATGATTCATCGTCTAATGGCGATTGGAGATCGGGAGGAATCGAGGGAAAGGAACCAATACAGTGGTTTTAGGCTCAATGATGCCTCAACATAAAATCATTACGTCATAATTTCGGTGGAGTTATGGTTACAAGAAGATATCATATTTTTTTCATCAAAACTACAGCAGAGCAATTTCAATTATTCTGCTAACCAGACCATTGAAGGGCTTATAATCACAGAGTAGAAGTTCAAAAATTAAAGGCAAGTGTCAGACATTGCCGTCAATGCTAATTCCTCAACAATCGACTAAATTGTAGGGGATAAACGTGACTACACAGGCAGATTCGGCTATCAACTCCGACCTTCTCATTGTAAATATAGCCACGTGAACTTTTGACCGGTCAAACCTTCAACACATTAATGAAAAAAAGAAATTCTCATATGATGCAGCCTTCAGGTAGAATTCTGTCCCACTTTTTGCTAGATAGTTTAAGAAGTTTAATTTGACTTAGAAATGCTGTTCTTATGCAGCATTGAAAAGACCAATTAAACTGTTACTCTTCGTGTCTTCATCGGCTCCGAACGAATTGCCCGCTGTTACAGATGATTTGCCTCACTTCTTGTTATGTTTGTCTGATTTATTTTGACCAAAACGTCAGAATGATTGCGATTTCTTGACTTCGAATGTCAGATCTCAAGCAGTATTACTCTCATTTCTAACAAAACGAGAGAAATCCGCATAGTGGGGAGCTCGTTGTAATTCTTCCTCAGTGTGGTCAGCTTAGTGCTTTGTTTTTACTCTCTATCTGACGTTTGAATCAATGGATCACAGATGATATATAGAGCTCTTTAGTCCTCGTGATAGCGAAAGTTGAGAACACTTCCAAGCATTAAGCTATCGAAGCAGTTCACTCTTAACTGTTTCTTATTTTATATTTGCCAATGACAGCCATTAAGATTTGCCTGGTGTCGGAGCTGAGACCTGATTAATTGGATAAAAGACTAAAGAATAGCAGTAGTTTTACTCCCATTTTAAAAATAATGATGTCATAAGACACATCAATCATCTTATTTCAAAGTAATTCTTTTCCATCATATAGAATTCCCAGCTTAACGAATAACAACACGAGCCGTACGTTCTTGTTCATCATACTTTCAATTATGCAAAAAGGTTCCTGGGTAGTGCTAGCAAGAATGACAGTCGAGCCCCAAAATCTGCCAAAGACTTGAATTAGCGCTCAAGAGAGCACACTATCTTACCTCTAGACTGTGGCAGAATGGCGTCCGAATCATAGGTCCGCGATTTTAGCATCTCCTCTGCATCATAGAAAGAGTCTGTAATTCCATCTGTTGCCTCTGTGTTGGTGTCGTCCAACAAGCTAGTTCTTGTTTGATTAGCTTCAGCAGCAGCCTCTTCATGAGCTCTCAGCAACGTAACATCCACGAGATAGTCAACGATGTCTGAAATGGGATCCACATCCATCGAAATGCACAAGAAAACAGTCGGTCGAAAAAAGGCCTTCCACGCAAGGAGGAGTAATGCGGCCAATTATCAGGACGAGGTTAGGCCAATGATGCAAATTCTGATGTTGGTTAGGACAGTGAAGTGGGAGGTCCCTCGCCAAAATTCAAATAAAATCCCCACAGACCTTTGTCTTGGGTGTGCCTCCGCCTCCTACTGACCCTAGAACGCAATTGCATTTCCCGCGTGCGTACGTGAACGCGCGCTATGTGCATGCATGACCATCGTTTATCGATCTAAGGACCGCACTAGCACCCACGCACGCGCGTGAATGGTCGATGTGAGGCTGAGCCAATGGGAGAACAGTTGCTGACGCCCAGCCGCAACCATGCAGACCGAGGCAAAATAAGTACGTGCTTCTGTGATCCCGTTTTCAGGATATCAACCAGACAAAACTATTAGTGCTCGCTAGTCTGGAAGTGCTCGCTAAATATGCCTTATTGTTAAAACAGTAAAATTTGTATCGGTAGAAAAACAAGTAACCGATTGATTTCAGTATGCTGTGGTCCATAGCCATCGTCTAAAAATAGCTTAGCGAAGGAAAAGAAGCATCAAATCTCGCTTGGAGATCAAATGAAACCGAGTATAGGGCCACACCTTTTTTCTTTAAGGCCCGCTGAATATCCTGCAACCAGGCTTGTCGACTACATGCGTTAGGGGTTGAGATGGTGTAAACAACCTTGAGGGAATCTCCAGAATTGGTAACGTTCCAAATTTCAAAACGTTCAGTGTTTAATCCTTTACTTTCCGGTCGCAGACGTATCTCTGATAGCTATAAAAAGCAACAATAATGTAAGCAGAACGGAATTTCGACTTCTATTTACTGTATTTCTTTGAACCAATTCAACATAAAATGCAGTTCACTTGTCTAGCGTTCCCGTTTGCTTCCACTTAAGCAATAAATTTGAAGAATCGGTCATTTTAAGTACTAAGATTCCTTAAAGACCACAAAGCGTGTTTATTCAAAAGGCACTTCAGAAATATGATTGAGGCAACTAACTACCTAACTGGCTTTCAAGCAATTTCATAAAAACAAGCGCCTAGGTGTTTGTAGGGTGAAAATGTCAATCAATTAGAATGCTGCCATTTGCCTTGACAATTTATTGATTGCGCCCGGAGGTCAGGGAACCTTTCCCACACCTCTGTACAATTTGCACTTAAAAGGGCAGCAAACCTTGATTTTAAGTGGAAAATATTGAGTTGAAACACCAGCCCCCTCTTACAGAATCTCACAATGATGGGAAAAAAAGTTAGTTTGGTTATTACATCTTTTAAGCCCGTAATTTCTTGGCTCAAATTTCTTATTCAAGCAGCCTTATTCAAACTGCAAAGTTGGTGATTTTGATATTGCCAAGATAATTCTCTTTTGTGTGAGCTGAGCGAAGTGGCTTAGCCACTTCTGAATCAAGGATTTCACGTTAGATCGGAGAGCGCCAAAAATATTTAGGCGAATGCACTAATTGCACTCCATCTACATTCAAGTTACTATTCCATTCGTGTTTTACAGGACTTGATTGAGATAAACTTATTTCATCGCCTTTAAGTTACAACAGAAATGGGTGGAAAAGATTTTAAATGAAAACTTGACAAATTTGATCACCAATGTCCTTGACGTTGTTACCTCATTGATTAAAGTAAATTAGATCATGCGAAAATACTTTCAAAAGAGAAGAGAAACGCATCAGTCAATTAGGTGGTTTTCAGGCAAATCACTTATCCCCGACTTCAAACAATGTGGGTCCTGTATCCTGAAAAATCCAGATAGGCAGTCGAACCGGCATTTTGCAACCTCCACTGTCAAGGTCTCAGAGGACTGAAGTTGGAACCATGCTTCTACTAAAAGATCACAGAGTTCATTTTCATGTCTCCAACCTAAGTGACCCGCGCTTGAGGGGAATAGGCCCAATCACTTTGCATGAAGTGACAAGAGATACGCATCACAAGTGATGCACAGGATTCGGTTGGAAAAATTAACAAACGAATCTGTAAAGTTGCCAACGGAAAGGTCAGCTGAAGGTCATTTCAGTGGAATTTCCATTAAGGAAGGTTCCTTTTGGCAATCAAATGCAAATAATCCGCTCTGTCCATACAAAGTACTTTCGAATTGTGCTAGTAATGCGAGGATATGACAAGTCTTAATGTGAATACAAGAACTTAACAAAGAATGATTCCAAATGATTAATGCAAATGCATTAGCGTATTCGAATGGGACTTCTTTGGGTTTAAAAGAAAGAATTGGCTCTCATATCGCATTATTTTAGTGGAAGTTTTGGATGTCACGATTTCGAAATAACAGAAAATCTAACTCGGAAAATTGAAAAATAAATCATTAGTCTAAAAGCCTGCGAAGGTGAGGGCCTAATTTACCCACCCAGAAAGAGTTAAGGCCATGACCTCCTGCCTCCCTCAGAGGCTGCAGTTTGTACCTACGAACTCCTGTTCAACCAATTTTGGGTTTAGCACCATAATTTAGCACTTTTTTGGAGAAAGGAAGGCTTGACATTTCTTACCGGCAAAATCCATGAGATTTCATATTTTTTCTCTGCATTTGGTAGAGCCTTTATGAAGAGAATATTATCTTCATTCAGCACCAGAAATCCCTCCTCACTAAGTGCTGTACCGCCTTCGTTCATTTTGCTTTGGCTAACGTTTAATAAGGTCTAGAGAAAGAAATGCAAAATCATAACTTTACAAACAATTTGGTAGGTAATAAAACTCCTTAAGTGAGGCAAAACTATTTTAAGAAGTCTCGTAGCAAGGAAAAGTCCACCTTTCTCTTAGTGAAAATTTCCCCCAACGTCGGACCGCATTTGCAGAAGAGCAAAGTTTTCTAGGAACTGGATACATTCGTACAAAATGCCATCTCAGACGCTTGACAGTGGTTAGCAGGATGACAACTGGCAGAATTACTTCACTTTCGACCATTTTATGTCCAGTACACATAAAATAATCGTAAACCGTTACATCCCTCCATTTCAGACTAATTATGGTATTCTTTTATGGCCATTTATAAACAAAATCTTGCATATTTTAAAGGACAACAACTGCCCGTGTATTGCGATTATTGTGGACATTTAACCTAACCGAATGAAATTCCATTCATGTGTTGTTAATCAGCTAAGGGAAGCAAAATTCACTTTATCAAGGAGCCAGAGAAAGAATTTCAACTTCTACTTGCCAGATATCACTCCAAATGCACAAATCTAGAACGGAAGTATTAAAGGGTATCTTACTAACCATTCTGGTGATGGGCTTCGGTAACTGATTAGCATCGACATATGCATTTGATGAGGGCAGAACTCCAAGCGATCCGTCCACCGGCATGTTGGCAATAAATGGCCAAAGCCTCAACGCCTCCGTCGACCTTCTTTGAAGCCTTCTCACCACTGTTATGGCTTTTTCTAGACATCGGGTATCTTGTTCGTTCCTGCTGGTGTATCGCGCAAGGCAGCTAAGCAAATGTTCATATGCCGAGAGGTGTGTTCTCGGTGCGAAAAGGTATTCTAAGAGGTGTTGGGCGTCAATTCTGCTCTCCTGTTCGTCGTTCTCCGGTGCCATGCAGAAGAGGTGGTTTAGTTTTGGGTCGGTAAGTAATGGCTTGAACGACTCCATCCATCGATTCAGGTGATAAAAGTAGCCCGAATATTGTGCCCATTCTGACTCCTGAGTTGAAAAAAATGCTTTTACCTATGGCTTTATGCAAATATCTTTTTTCTAAGGTATGGCAAATTGACCAACATTTTGGAGGAAACATGTTGCAGCATTAGGCGGATCCATCACACAGGTCTGGAGCTTGGTCAGGGTGCTAAAGAACGAAGAAGCTAAATATGAGAACTGTCATGTGCAATACGAGGGAGCTTCACAGGATCCCCACCTTTCCGAGAGATTAACAATTCTGTCGATATGCGAGAGCATCCTCTTTGTGGCCTCAATCATCTCTTTTGGAAGAGGAAGTTTCTTGTCATCTTTTATTTGAGTGCCATCAAGACGTTCAAGAATATTTCGTAGCATCTTAATGCGCAACTGGTAACCCTCCTCTTCTTCGGACAAATCTGTTAATGCGTGTCTAAAAGCAAAGAAACGCAAAATGTGCTACTTAAACGAATGGCAATAGCAGTAGCAGCTAAATTTGCTAGGATGCAGCCATTAACGGCCTGAAACTATACCCGAGGTCTCATAAATTATAAAGTTAAATGAGTTACTTGCAAACGAAAGCAGTTTTTTTGCTATGGATGACAAGCGTGAACAAATATTATTGCGGAACTTCCGAAGTAACCTTAGAATTTTCCTCGACTTGACAACGGCGGCACTAATTTCTGATATTTAAGAGTCAGTTGTCCTGTATAATCTTTCACTCAACAGAACTTGAAGGCAACAGACTTTGCAATAGGAACGAAACGATAAAAGATAATGGGTTTTCTAGTTGCATATGCACAAACAATTTCTCCATCGGTAGCTTATCCACGAGATAAGTGTGCTTGCCCAAGCAGGCCTCTTAGTCCTGCGGCTCGTGGCTTGGCGGGGCAAACTGGCCTCGTAGTCATCCGAACAATCGCAATTCATCATGGGTTGACTTACTCCGCCTTTAAGTTAGCCTCTGAAGTGCTTGCTTAAAGTAGTAGAAACCAAAACCATTGCAAATGAGAAAAATCACTGATTCAGAAAAATGCCTACTGGATCCGAATTCTGAAAAAGAATGACATTTGGGTCGTATCGATGGATAGACTTATTGAAGATTTAGGGGAAACAGTAAATATAAAATGTGAATTTTAAGGTTTTTGCAAGATTCAGAAAATGGCTTCATAAAATGCAGAGGCTGTCCAATTTTATGGCGAAAACTTTAGCCATTTTTACAGTCTGTCCGAGAGACCAAAATTTGCTTAGCTAAGTGATGATTTCAGCAAAACTTTGAATTTAAGCAGCAGTAAAGTAATGAATCGAGATAAAAGCGGGTTTCTAGAAGGATAACATACATCCAAAAAATTCTTACTTTTCAAAAAAAAATACAGTTCAAGTTGCCATTCCTTCCAACGAAATGCAGATGTGCAGGGGAATTCACTTTTGTAAGCGGTTCTATTTTTAGACCTGCAAAATCAAGGCCTGAGCAGCCACACTTCTCTTCACTCCCACTCTTTCACTTATGTGCCTCGTACTTGATCCATTCATTGCTGACTGTCAAACATAGATTGCGTTTATAATTTTTAAATGCAAGCAAGGTATCGCCTTTATCTTTTAAATTGTTTCGTCTAAGTACTGATTCAAGGAGCTTCGCTGTTGCTCATAATAAAGGACAGGAATTTCTTCCCTAGGGCTGAATTCTCAAAACTCTCTGGGGAGGACAGTATGAGGTCCCTTCTGTCATAAAAAGAACGAAATTTCTCTTTATTCATTTTTTTCTCTCAGTCATTGCTTTCTGCCTGCGGCCCTAAATTGAGAATAGCGAGAATAGATGCTCGCGAAATGCGAGGTTTATCAGTTGACTTTGGAAAGAATGGATAGATGAAGAATGCGAATGCACTCCACATAATCCTCGATTGTCACCTATCGGTGCACGTGAATGGGCCATAATTTCGTGGCCTGCGCAGCCTCCCTTCGCCAGGCTCAACGGATGCAGCTGAAATCGCCTTATTTCTTAAAGCACACCTAGGAGAATACTTGTGATTCGTCTGCCATATCTACTACGAACTTAATTGATGATTGAAGAGTAGTCGTGGGTTCACTTTCATCTTGTTTTTGCATTTTTAAAACAGATACATAAATCTGTAGAAGAAATAAAATCAAATCCCTTGAGTGAAAGTTCCAGCCACGCTTGGTTAAGAGGCGAAAACTTATGACGAGTAGTTTAATTTCAAAAACAAGGTTTATTTGACAGATAATTCGAGGAAGCAGTCAATGTTGCCTTCTGTAAACTAGCAGTTGAGTCTTTTAACTCCTAATTAAAATTCAATTTCTTCGAAATGTCGCACTTTTGGAAAATATTTGTGTTATTTGAGACCAGTTAAACGGTAAAATTCCAACGAGTGCATGCATTCCGCAAGCACCAAAACATTTTTGTTTTATGGGTAAAATCTGAATCACTCACTTTCTTTTCATCATACACTCTTGCTGCTTGTTTGAGATGGTTAGCACTTCGTCCCGAAACTGTTCCCTGGGGCTTTTCCCAGTTGAATGTCGATAGTGGCTGGCTACTGGCTTCTCCAACACGCAGACACTGGCCAAGCGACCGCACCTATCGGGCGCTGCCGCTTCAACCACCCAACGGTCCGGATTGTCACCATCCACGCGTTCCACAGCCTCGTCTTCTTCTACACTCACTAAATCGGGACTAGTTTCTCGCCTCCTAAAGGCTTCAACGGTGAAGGAGACATAGTATCTTCCTCGTTCGGGTTTGTCCTTCTAAAATCCCATGAAAATGCCAAAAATGCCGTAAATCGTTTCATAAAGGAGGAAGGAATAGTGAAAGCAGAAATCCGAGTAGGCGGAAGCTGCGCTTAGTTTTGGCTGGTTAAGTTGGTATAGCGTGAATTTCAGCCAGTAATAATTAAACTTGGCGAACATAAAATGGAAATCTGGTGGATACAGAAAACCTTATCCTCGTTAAGGCATCTGACTGGCTATATAAAATGCCTTTGTATGAAAGGACTTAAAAAAGTTATCAATGGATCAGGTGTTACATTTCCCTTTATCTGTGTCATGTAGAGAAGGTGGCTCCTCCGCCTTCAAAACAACCTAATCAACCGCCTGAGGAAAAACTAACTGCATAGACAACAGATTCATCCAGTCATATCCTGCACACTGCTTAGAATCTTTTGATCTAAACCTTCATTCGGGAGGCAGCAAATGAGGAAGGAATGTGACCTCAGACAGAATTAGGTGTTGCTACTGACAGACATGTACCATGCATTCCTCATCAATCCGGAACGCTGGAACAACAGTTTGGCTGAGCAATTACTAAATGGCGACTCGAGCATCGTTCCAACCTAGAGGTAATCGTACCAATTTTGCGGTAGCTTCTCTCCCTAGACGCCACTTCAACTACTGATCACCCGTCTTTGCCAATGTGCGCCATCCCTCCATCCATTCTGCATCACTCCAGACACACAACATCTCCATGCACGCCCTCTGTAAATGAGTGACTACATAATGCGCTATTTGGATTGACAGATTGGCCCAATATGCCAAATCTTCCCTCAGGTGGGGCCGCAGCGCCACGGATCGAATACTGCATTACAGGTACCAAGACCACCCCAGTGGACAGCCAACAAGTCAAGCACATACCACTCACTCATCCTCTCTGTGAGATGGAATGTGAGCGGTTGGATGTGTAGCAATTGAAAAGCTATTAATAACTGTCCAAAGCACTACCAACAGGTAACTGTAGTCCCTTAGCAGATGGTCTTGGTATTTGGATACTTTGAAGTAACGTTATAGATCTGGATGAAGATTGGACACTTACCTCTGACCAGGTTTCGAAAAGACTCTTTGAGGTATCAAAAGCGTTTATATTGAGAGAGAAGTGACTCGACTGTCTTCGGAGCTGAATGGAGTGTCGTCTCACGACACTCATCTCTGAAGGAGAGTCTGTAACATCAAACCAAAAGTAAACAGGTTTGCATAAAACGTAGAATGAATAAAACATAATGCAAGAATCACGCACCATTTGCATTTCCATCTCTTTTTGTTAACCAGTGACCAGTCTTTGACACAAGTCTTTGAACACTTAGGATTAAGCGAAATGCGTAAAACTCTTGGCTTTAATAATGCATTATAAATATGCGCGAAGGTGAATGTTTTCCGCAATTAGGCTTTTCATGCCTAATGAGGTGCCTCAGGGATCTGATATCAACCTTTTCTTAGATTAAAGTAAAGCGCTCTTATGGAGACATTTAGTAGGCATAGTGTTGATACTTTATTTGTGCAGAAACAGGACAGACTGTGTCATTTCACATAACTTTTTTTGTAGGACAATTGTTAGAACCTGTAAAAAACTTATTGAAACTACGTTAGCGGAATGGGAGTTGAGGAAGATTCATCGACTAAGGAATTTGGTTTTGCCCAACGTACTTCATCATTGGGTCCGAATATTTTATTGCGTAAAATTAAAGTCAATTCTTGCAACTTTGGTTCTGTGTCCAAAGTTGACGGAAAAAATAAAGTCAGTCCTGCTTGAAGTGGAGGCTTATTTTTAATGCCTTTTTGCGTGGTTTATAAAACGTTGCTTTTGATTCTCTGAACCGAAATAACCTGCGAGACTTTTAAGAACGAACTATGCCCTCTATGCAAAAGCACTTCACTGGTTTCAAGTTCGATTCAAAATTAGACTGATTCTATTCTTAGGCGTCCTGATGTTGGACAATTTTAACTTCACACTTTGCACCGGCTTAAACCACGCCTTTCGTTACGTTCCCTTGCGCTACTTTGACTCACAGTGATCATGAGTAGCAGCCAGGGGGATGTTGGCACAGAAGTAGATAAAATTACGCAATAAAAAATGCTTTCAATTTGACACCTTTCTAGTGAGTGGAAAACTGCCTACTTGTTTTATGCACAAAGCACTTGGTCAAGCAGGATCACAAGGAGAACGGATAGTCGTGGCATTAATTGCTGTCGTTTTTTTGCTGGATTATTTCAGGAGTTTGGGAAACGTGTGTACATTACAACCAAATTCTACATAAAAGACAATGAGTAGTGTTTCAAAATTCTTAGCCTTAGGGATTTTAAAAGTAGCTGAATTAAAAGTAAAGTGCAAGGAGGAACTGACAGTCAAAGTGTCGAACACAATAACAAATCAAATGAATTCATCAACACGCAGTCCACTGGGAAGGAAGTGAAACTCAGCAGCATCCTATTGTACCCACGATCCCGATTTCGGAAAGCGAGTTGCACTGATACAAACCTACTATATTCGAGCCCGAAAAATTGCCTTTCTACAAGGAAGATATGACTAGTGAACGAAGGGGACAGAGCGTTCTGTTGAGAGTAAAATTTAAGGCTAATTTCAATGAAGGTGGGGAATTCAAAGTCTTTCTTACTTAAATTAGTACGCGTTGCAGTCATGGCAACGCAAAGAAATGCCTATCTTTAACTAAAAACTACAATTCTATCAGAAAGTCGTGATTAATGCCAGCTTTTTTCACAGATGTGATAAAGCAGAGCGCTTTACTCCAGAAAATGCATAATTTTTTTGTACACGAGTTTCTGAAATGAGGGACAAGTACGTACGTACAAACATACCATTCATGGAGGGAAGTAACAAAAAAGAACACTGTTTAGATACATAACATGATTTACGGAGTGCTTAACCCGAAAATTCGTGAACTTTTGTCGGAAAATAACCTCGTCAAGTGGGTGGGCATGTAGGACAGCAAGGCCATAGGTGTGGTTAGTTTAGAAGTTTCGAAACGTTCACTGCGTGCAACCTGATAAGAATGTCAAAGGGCAGTAGAAAGAAAATCAACTCAGACAATGGTAGTTTATGAGGTACTCTTCCCAACATTAAAACTATTGAGTTTTGGAACCCAAAACCCGAGGCTATACGCCTTTGCAAGCGCACAATAAATCAACGTTTTCTCATCCCCTAATCTTCATTTTTATCAAGCGCATTTTAGATTGACTGAAACTGGTCAATCCTACACGGAAGGAGCTTCCTTCATTGGGCAACGTTCGGCAATAAAATTTGCCAAGGTTAGTCCATTTATGATGCCTTAGTTTTAAAGTGTGGTGTTCCAAGTCTTCGGCAAAGGCATAATAATTCCCATCACTCTGGGGAACATGTACCTTACCGTCTTTCAGAAGAGTTGGACGACCTTTGTGGTCATTAAAAACATTTGGAAAGGATTCTGCGGCATTTCATTGGATAATGCTACTTGAAGTACGAGCGAACCGTTAAAAGGTCATCACTATTCCTTCCCAAGCCTATGACCTTACAGGGGTAACCGCACCAAGGAGTCGAGCGGTCAGTCCCAGATTTGGCGTAGAAGGCGCTAGGGTTCACTTTGTCACTCTGGTAGCCGAGGCAAGGGAGCCCCTTCGCTTTCAAATGAATTAGCCATGCCAAAAGTGAAGGGAGTGGGGGCGTACTTCATACGGAAATTAACATCAATTAGCCGTCACAACTCCACCAAAAATAGCAACTTAGCTGTTTCATAAAGTCATTTAAATAGCAATTTTTTAAATGCTCAGCAATTATGAAAAAAACTTAAGCCTTGGTCCGAACAATCAATTATTTTATTAGCATGGATCCCCTTTGTTTAGCTCAATATTTATGCCATTAAATGTAATATACCCACAGATGTAAATATATTTTGGTTAATAAAAGCCACTGGAAACCTCTGATTCGCCAACGAGCATTGCCACCGGAAAAAACAAGTCCAATTAGACGGAAAAGGCACCGTCATTCAATCCATCAAAGGAATCCAGAGTAAAATGAACAATCGTGTCCATTACCTCCCCAAATTGTATTATTTTGGTCTTACCTAGAAGTCAGCCATTCCAATCGAGCATAAAGTAAAAAAGTCCAGTTAAGTACACATGGCACTCCAAATTCATTACTTTAACTAATTTGCAAACAGGATCGGAAGAAAGTATATGAAACATTCAAGTTCATTTTGACCACAGATTTCAAAACCGTACCGCCAGTGGAGGAGGAAGTCGGTTAATAGGACGTAAAGGAATTGCAGCTTCTGCCGCGAAGTTGTCGGCACCTTCGACCGTTCGAATGCACCAGTGGCGATAGTGGAATCAGAGACAGGCAAAAAGCAGACAGACAACGACATATTTAAAGCCGGACCATTTGTTAGGCGCAACAAATGTCTAATTTAAAGGTTTGCAACTCCAAAACAAGCATTTTTGTTTATCTTCTTCACTTACAGCTGTTTTGTCTTGCAAGAGCGATTTCAATTCCTGTACATGCTTAAAATGTTTACTGAATAGCTACCCCTTGACAAAAAAGGAAAAATGCTGCCCGTTATCTGGGGTGGGAGGCATTCACGTGGGCACTGCCTACCACATTCTCATAAACTTCTATTGAAGCTAAAAAATGGTTTTTATTTTGTCTCCAAATAACGCAACGGAACGGCTAGGCCATGTTACGGTTTTCTTTGTTTTAATCATTTTGCTCCAAAATTGAAACTTGTAGTTTACAGCAACACTTCAGCCTTCTTAACTTGTTGATTCTATCAGGTTGCATGTGCGTGAGTATTTGCAATGCCTACAGCATGGTTTTTACATGGGAACGTAGGAAAAATCAGTTTCGCAAAAACGGTGCGATACTAATGCGATCAATTGTCCTGACAAATGTGTCACGTAAGCACGACTGTGTGGTGGAAAGAGAATTCCTGTGAATTCTACCCCTTCCAGGGCAAATCGCGTTCCTGCCTCAAACATGTTAAATTGGTGCAACACTGAACTGATCGAGAGAATTGTGATTCCGTTTTAGTTTTCTTACTTGAAGCAGCAACAACGCGTAGCGGTTTTGCCGAATTAAAACCACTAGCCAAGTTCGTAGTGACTTCTTACAAGTTCTGCTTGCAAGAAAATATTTTTTATAGAATAAAGTTTGAGTAGAGGCAGTTGTAATGGATTGATAGAACTCAACTCAACTTAAGGTAGCTCGTTATTGTGCAGAACTGTTAACAATGCATAAAATTACCACAGAATTTAACAGGAAGTTATCGAAGGCACTTCTTTGTATGCCTTCATTTTGGGACACATGCACTGATTCTACTTTCTAGAATCATGGAGGAATGCTGAGCATTAATACTAAGAACTCGACGAAAGTACCAAAATTATTTGTGCAGAAAACAAAATTATGTGTAAAAAGCAGGACATTTTACAAAGTAACACCAAGAAAATCACTTACTTAACAGTCTTATGAATGCTTAACTTAGTGCAGTCTTCCCCTCCTTCTCTCTTCTGCCACTTTAGATGCTTTCGTACCCTCACACCAATATAATTGGTTGAGAGCACCAAATTGTCGAATTTTTGATTGGCTGTACCTGGCCAATTAGAGGAGACCTGTGTTTGTGCAACGCTTCGAAAGACGACATTCATTGGGCAATCAAGTTTATTGCTTCGAAGGCTTGATGATCCCAACGTAGAGGATCAATGAAGAGCATATATAGGCTAATATTAAGCCTATATAAATGGTTTGTAAGGATTTTTAAGTTTAAGCAAAGAAGCACTCTTACGTAGCATGCGATGCAGTTTAGCCTCGACATGCGTTTGCACTTCACAACCCTAACAATCACTTAAAAGGCGAGTCTCATTTATAAATACCCCTAAATGGTGTAGGGACGTGGGAATGATCTTGTGATTTCTTTTAGGTCAAATGTGGGAAAGCAGTTTTGGAGTAAAATATGTGAACATGGAGACTTAGTAGATCTGTAGTTGTCAATTCCCGTTAATCTAGGGCTTCAAATGGTTCAGTGGGACTGGTGCCGGTGGCTCGTATCTTCCCGGGCTATGCTTCATAACTGGGCGCTGTGATGCATAGTCGTGTTGAAATTTTCGCATAAAGTATCCGACTACTTTAAACCTTTCTATCGTAGAATAGCTGATTGAACCACTTGCATGTAACGCGAAATAGCCTACCTCATAAATCAGCTTAAGACTGCCCCAAAACTGGAGGTGTTTTAGTAAGCTTTTTTGGAGAAGCCATAGAAGGGAGAAGCTGTAGAAGCTCTTTGACTTCACCCTTGATTTAGGGGAGCATGCCTTCCGTTTGCCTTCATTTACATTACAATTTGTCTGAGCTGAAAAATGATTTTTACAAAATCGGAGAAGCAAACTTATGGTTTCGTATCACCTACCTGCTACATATCCCACACTAGTAGAGCGCCTTTTTCCATTTACCGCAAAGAATGTCTACCCAAAAGAATGTTTGACTTTGGTACATGAGCATGTGGTGAGCCGGGAGCACAAATTCTTGCTGTGTTTGGATACACAGTTACAGATGGAAGGAACGTATTCCAAAATAGTTTCCTTAATCAAGTGCAGGGCTCTCTCTTAGCATAAAATCTGTCTGTTTTAATACCTCACACAGCCCTTAAAAGAGGTGCTAACCTATTCGCATTGTTATCTTCATTAGCGTCTTGGTGATATTCTTCCGACTGGTGGGTGTTGCTCTCTCATAACCTTAAAATTTAAAAGCATGTAGATGGGGACGGAAGCAGACAGAGGCAGATACAAAGCGAACGGAGGTAACCGAATTTGTTAACCATAGGTGGAGGATGACTACCGATTCAAGCACTTAAAATTATCCTATTTGCCATGAGCTGGATGACAAAGTACTGTCCAGTCCTTTCGGTTTGTGGTAAAATTTTAATACTTGACTCCATCAGAAAGTGAATCGGCCTCCTTAACGCCTACTGTCATTCGCACTTTGGCACTCTAACAATGCATTTCCGTTTTTCGGCTTTGTGTCACTGGTAAAGATGATTTTCAACGCTGTCTAATTTCGATACCCTAATTTTGTCGCTTCAAAGTCTTGACTCAAGTGAACTTAGGATTTGATTAAATGGAATTGAAGTAATTTTTATAGGAGGACAAAGAAGACGAAAAACTAATGTCTACTCGGAAAAAAAAAACATCTGAGCTGTGCTGATCCTTTCTCCTAGAGTGTGCCAACAAGCGTCACGTCTTTGTGCCAGTAAGGATATTGCAAGCTTCCAACGTCAGAGTGTTTGTTGCCACAAAATTTAGATAGCTTTAACAGGTTTCAGTTCAGATTTGACAAAAAAACAGTCCGTGTTGACAAAGATTCAGAGGAATATATTTAGTTCACCTATCGTTTCACCAGTATTTAAACTTTTAAAACGCCGGGTTGAATGAATGTGTGAGAACAGAGGTGGTGACAGTTTGTTGTTTAGAAACTTGTCTACGACATCGCTAAACCGTTGAGCTAAATCACTGATCACAACTTGAAAGGATGCTGACACCCACTGAAGGAACTTTGGTGCTCTTGGTTGTGACATTAGGCGATTACGCCTTTGACGTGCAAAAAACCAACCTTCATTAGAGGTCCCATGAATCTCGCATTGTTCGGCCCACGACCGATTGTCTTCGGAAACAACAAATTCGGAGGAGAGAGTAGTTAATTGGTCGGCAGCACTCTGTTGCATCCCCTTGATTACATGTTTATCGAAATCTTTATGATTCTCGACAAAAGTGGAAGGTTGTTCGAGAGCATGGAGTTCCTGATTCTGCGGCAGATGATATTCGACTGAATAGGTTTCTGGATGCAAAATAATTGTGGCCAACTCCTCGTTATTACAGCAATCAATGCTTTCGAAACCAAAGTTTTGTGACCCGATTAGAGGTTGGAGATCGGAGGGAACCTTAACACTTTCGAGCTCAGTTAACGATGTTTCATACTGCTTGATCGGTTCCCTCTGGACGATTGACTTGTGGGAACCATCAACATTTTCAACTTGCAACTCACCTGTTCCCACAAAGATTTTAGCTAAATGTGCCTTCAATCCACCTCTGAGAGGTTCAGTGTCTGTGCTTATTGGGACCTCATATTCATATGGCATATCATTCGGGCCCAATTCTTCCAATTCGATGCCCAAAACTGTTTCATTTTGTGTGAGTCTAACTTGTGGCTTAGTTTGAACTTCTCTCACGGCACCATCGTCATGGGAAGGAATGAAGACTTCGAAGTTCAAGACCTTTGCAGTGCAAAACTTGGTTCTGCTTGCTTCGACCACAACTGCGTTAGAAGATTCGTTTGAGTGAGAAGTTGCACCATTCCCGTCGAAGTAGATAAACATTTCAGATGTTTCAGCTACTTTACTGTCATCAAGTAAAGTTTCGGCATTTTCAGCTACATTGCTACATAAATTCACAACGGTTTCAGATACTTCGGGGAGGAACTTTCCCATCAATGGTCCCATATACGTAAATGTAGTTTGGTCGAGCTCTTCTTCCATACTAAACTCTTCTGATATCTCCACCTCATCTTCCTTGCTTTCTTCAGTTACGAATTTCAAAGGAGCTAAGCCACATCCAGAATCTTGAAGAGCGCTCACATTTTCTGGCAGGAGAAGTGAAGCTGTAGTGAGTTTCGGCGATTCTTCTTTTTCACTTTCCTTATCAAACGCAGATGCTATTTCAGACGATCCAGCCTTCTGTTGATCTCGTATAGAGGGGTCCTCTTGGGACGTAATCGTGCCAGCATCGAGAGAAACAGATTCGCCTCCCTGTGTCCTCAGTTTTTCCACAACCGTCTTATTTGACAGGTCACCGGAGGCTGCAGAATCTTCATTTTTAACAAAGGAGCTGGATATTTCAGAAGAACCAGCCTGCTTCTTTGCATCAAGCAAAAGACCGCCGCCCTCTGGTGATGGTCTTCCACTGAGAAACTGGACGGATTCCGACTCACCCACCTGAACTTTTTCTCTAAGTGGCTCAATCTGACTACTCAAATCCAGGTTGGGTATGGCATCTGAGTTTGATTCTTCTAAATAATCATCAAGGTTTTCAAACAATTTCTCTTTTTCATACTTACAACTCTGCATCTCCCCTTCTCTACTCTTTTCTGGTTCTACGGCTGCTTCCGTATTGTCGGTTAACGTGGTTTTACATACGACATCGTCTGTTTCAGGTGTGCTCTCAACTGGATCCTTTAACAGAGATTTCCGCAATGCAATGGCTTCAAGCGGTGAGACTAAATCAGTTTTAATGCTACCTCCAAGGATACCCCCATTTTTTCCACTTTCGGCCGTTATGGTTTGATGGGCATAGTTTGTAATTGATGGCAGGTCGCATACTTCATTAAAGGCGCAGGATACTTCCGATGACCCAGCATGCTTTCTTTCTTCGATGAATAGGTTAGCGTCTTGGAGGAGTAACACTTCGTAAAAATACGAGGATAATTCAATTTTGCCTGCTTGATGCCTAACCTCCAGCGGCTCCTTCTGAGCTACCAAAAGCATGGCTGTTGGCACCTCTACATCTATATTTTCATATGTTTCAGAAGCACTTTCAGCAACTTTTTCTGATGCGAAATTCATTTTACTAGCTATTCCTTCTGAACAAGGTTCAAAACCTCCTTCTTGCTTAACTACGTCCAAATTACCTGCCTTAGAGTTTTTAATTGAAAATAGATCCTCAGGAGGAACAGCCGCATCAACACTTTCTTCTTCTAGATCATGTTCCATTTTTCCCTTAAACGCATTTGTTGAATGTACGAATTCATCTATTTTGTCGAAGTCGCCGGCAATTTCGGATTCGTCCGCATGTCTTGTCTCATCAAGCACCATGGATTTTTCTTCCAGCGAGGAGTCTTGAAGATGAAGAACTGCTTCTTTTTCACCATCATAATTGGCACTGATTATTGACCTCCTTCTGGCAGTTAGCTGTTGACTGGGTGTCTCTCCAAATTCCATACCTAATGAAGACTCTAGAAGATCCCTATTGAATCGATCCTTTTCAAAGTTCATACCATTCCCTCCATTCTCACCGTCATCAAGACACGTCAGTTGAAATGGTGAAGCGATGGCCTCTTGAACCGTTTCTGTCAGCACGTCTTCATTCACTACAACATCGTCTTCAGAACTTTTTGATCCCAAAACAGCTTCACACAACACCCGAGCCTCCAGTTGCCCACCGAATTGAAAAGTGGACTTTTGGCCAATGTACACTGTGTTGAAAGGTCCTGTCCCGAGTTCTGTACCGGAACTTCCACCAGTTTCTGTTGATACTTCTGCGACTCCAGATTGATCTCCTTCATCTAAAGAAGGGGCTTCTTCTGATTCTTTAGTGTCATCGTAAATGAATGGCTTTTCGGTGGCACCGTTTCTACTCTCAACCATGATGGGGCACAAATCCAGACTAGCTTCTTCCTTGCCCATAAGTCCCAAAATAGCTTCCTGTATTTCATTTTGCTTCTCCATCAATTCCACTTTCATGGGATCATAAAACAACTCCTCAGTGAGTGAGTCACCCTCATCAGCCGACATAAAACAAACATCTGAAGTTTTGCTTGAATCGGAGGATGATAAGTTGCGTGTCTTTTCATTTCTCTTGCACTCACTGCCGTGTAGAACGGTTGTTGTAGAGTTGGCATAGGGTGAAAAGTGAACCTCACCCTCCACTTCATCAGGCGGAAGTGGATATAAATGCAAGGGCGTTAGGTCATTATGACTGGCCAAATTTGATTGATATGGTTCCGCAACATCAGAAATGGCAGTTGTCTCGAGCTCACTTATTGGAATGAAGACAAGAGTGGGCGGTAAGTTTGGAATGGCTGTGAGATGCCAACCAACTGCAGCTTCCATCAGGGGAATGCCGTCAACTTGTGATGGTAGGTCGATAGAATGGTGTCCTTCGTTGTCACTGAGGTACTGTTCGAATTCCGAGGACCAATCTTCCATTTGAATATCAGCCTTAAATGTAAAAGATGCAAAGGTAGTTGATTTTTCACATGTTAAAAATTCACTAGGTAGTAGTATTCACCCGAAAAAGACGATTCTGTCGATAGGTATGTTGATACATGGGGACTGATGTTGTAAAAGACTATGATTTGTGAACAGGCGAAGAGTTTTAATTTGCTTAGCTAAATGCGCACTGTCTATGATGTTCTGTGAAGTTAAACTTTCAAGGTAAAAATGGTTCGCTAAAATGTACAGAGGTATGAAACATTCGGGAATAGAAGTCGATCCAGTTACATTTACCGATCTAAGGACGAAGATACAATTTAAATACTCCATATGTTGCGAAAAACTCCACTCAGAATACAAGGGAGGAGAGATATCTTGAGCTTGGCTTATTCCATGTTTGCCACAATGCGATACATAAATTATAGGATAGTTGCTAAAATATCCACCTAATTACATTCGTCTTCCAGCTTAAGATCTCCATTTCGAAGGCTCTCCTGCTAGCAATTAAATTTTCTCTTCTGTCATGGCTTATTCCAGCCTCTTGTAAAGACTGATGATGCTGTACGCTTTTACGCCTTTTTGGGGAGAAACGTGTTGGCAACAGACCGGTAACCATCAACAAAGCATTTTAAGTCTATTAAGGAAAGTGTGAATCTTAATCCAGCAGCAGTTTATGTGCACATTTTTCAATTACTGTGTTTACAAGGACGGTGTCTTCATTCCTTTACTTTATTTTGCAAAAACAAATCAGAAATCTACGCTGCTACAACAAGCAACACTTTGGAAGCTTAAAGTTTGTCAATGAAAACATAACCAGTGAGCTACTTAAGGGCTCATTCAAAATACCTATGAACAAGACAAATTAGCACTTAAACCTCCTCGTATAGTATCTAGAAGAAAGGAAGGCAGAAAATGAGCAGTCTTGAATTGCCAACTGCAGCCATGTCAATGGAAAATTTTAGCATCTCGGAAATGTTCTTCCCTCTTTGTGGGAACGCTTTGTCGTATTATCCACTTATTTCATGTCAGTAGCAAATCACCCTAAAAGGGTTCTTTGGCAGATAAACTAACCTCCTTCCAGCCAATGTGGGTTGCAAATGACAACCACTTATACAAGTTCCCCGGAATGCGGAAGTCGAAAAATATTATAACTAATGAAAAAATGTTTACATCTTAAAAAATGGTAGATTACTGCCAAAAGACCACCCCATTTACACTGAAAGTGGCCAATCTATGCGAGAAGGATTGTGTTATGGATGGAAATCGGGATCATAATTACTCAGTATTCTAAACAAAATGATTAAATCATCAAATAAGTAAATGCAGCCTTAACGACAATCTGATAAAGTGCGCTTCAAGTGCTGTCACCTCAATTACTTTCAATCCAAACGAAATGACTAATTGACCTTTTTAAGTTTAATGTTATTTTTGCGTGACCCCAAGACGACCCATCCTTGTCGGTTTAGCAAAAAATTACCTTTTTGGCATGGTACAACCTCCGCTACGAAACGCCAACTTCCGCCCCATCACAGCCCTTGCCCAAGAGTGCTTCGTTTGGGTTAGGCATAGTTTTTAGCCAAATCGTAAATTCAAAACTGCTTCAAGGAAGCCAACACCGATAAATCAAGCTTCAGAAGAAGTTCCATCAAAGCAACTTGTGAGGATTTTTTAGTTCACTCCATTGTAGACCATTAGAGGAGGTACTCAAGTGTTTTATGCATACCTGTAGAATTTTTTCGGCTTGTTAGCAAAGGCATGAACCAGGATAAACAGGTCTGAACTGAAGACTCAACCTTTTACTTTGTTACCGGCTGTACCCCTTTTGGCTTCTATTTTGTTCTCTCTGTTTTGTCCCTTCCATCCGTCGTGGATGTGACAATCGCTGACTGCGCTTTTGGTATGCCAATTCTGATCCCTTTAGTGACTTAAGGGACCGCAGGTATATAGAGGTCAAAACCATATTGACAAGGACAAATGAATGCTCCTTTGGTTACAAAAGGTCCCACCCTCAAGAGCTTTTCATACATAAACTTGACTGACATTTTCATTCTACTAGTAAACTGCCGAGTGGTGACAATAGCCTTTGCTTCGTCACAATTTTTCCTTTCATTTTCGACATTGTTTCAGGAGAAATGGAAGCTACTAAGCGTATAACCGATTAAGTTACCTTTCACCTGTTATCAGCCATAAATTCGCAATTTCAGAACTCAAAATAGAAATAAAATGGTTCCGTAACTTGGTATTACAGTCCAGCAGACTCGGATTGCTGAAACTAATGTACACATCCTTACATTCTTTTGTATCACGGAGGCAAGACATTAGAAAATGAGCAAGCAACCTGTAAGCGGCTGCCTTACAGACTTAGTTGCAGACTGAGTGCAGCAAACGGGATAACAACAAAGTGTTTGTTAAGTATGTTTCATCATGCTGCAGATAAATGGGCTCATGGTTCTTTGTGATGAAATTTTGTTTGCCATTAACTTCCAAAAATAAAATGGGTTCAACATTGCACAATAACTGCAGGTGCCAGGGCACTAGCTCTCTTCCCTCGTAAAAGATAAAATCCAAAACCTTTCTTTGAGATAAGTGAGGCAATACTGCAGGTTTGACCATTCAGCAGATGATTACCTGTTTCCAAAAGTCTCCAACCACCGACGTCACCAAATTGAAAGGCCTTCCTCAGCATTAAATGAGGTTTTTGTTCGAGAGGTAGAGAAGGTAGAATTGCAAATTTCTCATGAGCGCTCCCATTTATATTTTATAAAGTAAGGCTAGGAGCATATTTCAGCGCATCAAGTAGTATGTCTTGTTGGTCCAACCTGCACGCTTGTCTCCTTGCTATTTTAAGTGTGCTCCAACATTTAACCGTCATGGCATTCAGTGGACGTGGGATAACAAAAAATGTGAAGGCTAACTTCTTATGATTCATCTGTGTGTCAAACGAATGCCGGAAGTGTCTCTCCTTATTTGTGTAAACTAAAACCTTCACTTTATAGCTGGGACAAATGAAAGGAAGGAAGATGCTCTCTGACTCCTATTTTCCATATTTCTACGCCATTAGCATGAAACAACTAAATTTCATGAAAAACAATTAATTTAAAATGAAAACGGAAGTGAAAGAAAAGGTAAGTGGGCACACGATTCTTCCCGGATTCTGCATATTGAGCTCAATTGTGCGGCACGATTCGCATGCATGTATTCATTGATATGAGGATCTTTGCACCCTTACAGACTCGCTCCAGTGGGAGAAATAGGTAAAAAATACGCTCTTCTCAAGTTTAGTCTCCAGCGCCTTGTATCGAAATGAAGCAAATGCCATTAGTTTACTCAGACGTTTCGAAGAATAACCTCGTTTTCATCAAGATTAAATCACAAATCAGTGCAAGGCAAAATGTGGTTGGAAGCTTGTTAAAGATAATACATAAAAGAACGAAGAAGATTATTCAACTCTATCGAAAAGACCAACAACTATGCCACGTCAGTCTGAACCACTCGTTTTAGACCCTGCAAAGTAAACATTGCCGAATTATAGAGAAGGGAAACGGATTGTCTCGAACTCGGAAACACGAGCTCCTTTACATATATTGAGGCCATTCAAATCAGCACAAAATCTACAACTCAATTTCCGGAAAAACTCTTTCATTTAGTCCTAAATTTAACCAAGTGAGGCATTACACTGTCACATTTTGTTTGTCATTCTGGTGTCACAAGTCACTCTTTTTGATAATGGTGCATCTCATCATGCCCTAATACATATTTTGGCGTTCTGTACTGATGAAGAAAGCACAGCGTGCATAAAATATAGCACGGGAAAAAGTGGCATCAACCTTCAAGTTCAGTCGAAAAATTTGCCTCCAGTCCTATTTTATTCCGTTAGGGTGAAACTCATTTTTATGCACATCGCCTTCATAAGGCGTGGGCTAGCCTAGTGCTTCAACTGAATTCACACTGCATGCCGTCGGTACTTTTAATGGTAGAGCCGTTGGAACTGTCGTCCTATTGGTTACAGCTTCCAGAAGATTCAAAATTAGAGGATATTGTGGGAGTGAAGAGCCAGTGAATGGGAGGAAGTTGTCGTTGACGCGCCATCACTGCTAAGCAAAAAATCCATCGACATGGACTTTGCACTCTCCATACTTTCACCACCTGTCCAACGTCATGAGGTTTCGCTTACAACTGCAGTCTCTCTGCCAATCCGCCCAAAACTGTCAAACCTTCTTCCACGATGGCAGTTCTACGGCATCATCAGAGAAGGTCGAAGGATTATGAGAATGGGATGAAAGAAAACAAGAAGGCGTAAACATTTGGTGCCAAATTAAATAAGTAAAGCTCTTATTTCATGGTAGTGGTATCTCAATGAAGATCCGGTGGCGAGTGTCAGCCACACAAACAGGTTCATTCACATATCATGTTTGAAGATACATAGAGATGAATGTGTATGTATCGGATCGCCAAGATAAATATATACATACAGATTTTTAAGGCAAAATCAACAAAATACACATCTATCAATTCCATGACTTTGTACTTTTCACCCGGTAAATGTCGTGGCTGTGGGGTCAAGGACCTTAACTGCCGTCCTTTGTTCAAAATTTCTGGTTGGCCTAATCTGGAAGGAGCATTTTCAGAAATGGACTAAATTGAACTGATATGACTGTCTCATGTGGGCTCGAATTTAGCATTTAAGGGTTTGCTATCCCGAGTTCAATAAACAGTAGAGAGGGTTCAAATGGTGACAAAGTGTCAGTGGAACCTTACACATCACAAGAATCGGCTTAAAACTTGTGGAACCGAACGAAAACACTTTGATCTGAGCTAAGCATCAGCGCAAGTGATAAGCATTGCGTCTCGCATAATACGCTGCATTTCCTCTGTATTCATCCAGGTTTCTAACAGCCAACTGTCACTTAATTGAGGTAGAGTTTATCGAGCTATGATAAGTGAAAAGTTAAACATTTGCATCCTTTTCTCACTTTACAGTTCAATTTTGAGGGAGTCGAATAAATGACTGTTGAACATAGGCGTCAACAGTTATAGTGATAGGCAGATGCGAGTACTGCCGCTGCAAGGTGGCACGGCAACTAATGGCTTCTACATCTCCACATCTGCCTTGCCTACCAGAATAGTGAATGCTGCAAAAGTATACACTTTTATAAACCACTTATTTGAATGCGTTCCTTGAAGCAGTTGTTGGAGCCCAGAATCCGCCATTTTGCTCCAAAGCCCAACCCCGACTCACTTGTAAATATGAGGAAATACAATGAACACAGTTTTAGTAATCACTGTAAATTAATCAACCGAAAAGTCCTCCATCAAATGCTTATTCCATGAAGAAGTGCCAAAAATACCTAACTGGCAGTATATACTAGTAAAATTATTTGGACATCTTCGACTACTTTTTTCGCCGAGGTTAATACCTTTAACATGGTACTCATAATGACTGCGTACATCACTAACATTTATCTACAAATTTTCTTTTGCCAAAAGGTCTAAAAATTATTGGGAGCTCCTCAAAGCTTTCCTACTTTAAACCCATCAGATGTTTGCAATCTAGGCTTTGGTGTAAGCTGAGCCAACGAAGCTCTAGTGATTTCATGCATTGATTTGATGCTTTGTTTAACTTCGTGCTGAAGTGCATGGGCAGACCAGGTCCCAGCGATTGAGTCTCCGCTCTGTTGTATGGCCTTTGGGCCCTACCAGATGCACTCAATGCTTTTGTGATTTTACGAAATTCCTACCTCTGTATCACTACCTTCGATGAGAGCCATGGGGTGAAAATGAATGATGGGCCAGGTTCCACTGTGTTTGGTCTGTAAAATGTTTATTATCAAAGTTAAATTAAAGGAATCTGGTTATGTAAGCAGCATAAATAAACTTTTACGATTAAAGCTTTCGAGCTCTGGAGAGAACGCCCCAAGTGTTGGCCTAAGGACGCATATGCACTTCAGGCGGAGCAAGCAAGTACGTTACCCTTCCCAAAGCAACTAACATTGGAATTTTAAGGAAAGAAATGGGTACAATCCACTCATGGGGTAATAGAACAACCATAAAATAGGATAACCGATCAACACGTCAAAAAAGGTGCATCTATTATTCACAATAATTCCGTTCCATTTCCGCACGAATGCAGCTGAGAGGGGTTCTATGAGACATCCTCAGACAATAAATAAGTACTTTCCATTGCTTATAGAGCGGAATTGAGATTTAATTTGCGAAATTCGCAGCGAAATGACTTGTGCATGGTACCGATAGGCTGCTAATCCCTGCGAGGCCAATTTTTTGTGGCTTTTTTAATAAATTCCCACCAAGAGTAGACAATGATGACGTTGTGAATGTGCCAGACGTAGTCACGATCTACCCTGGAAGAAAATCTACTAGTGAAGGTGGCACGTTTCGCTATTATAATATGTCATCGCTTTGCATAATAAGGTTAGTTTTCATTCATTTTGATTAAGTATGCTTGAAGTGTGGGACATTCAGGTTGAAAAGTTCTTGCTATCGCCTTTCTTTCATGCCTTCAGAGAAGGTAGTAACTCCGAGCTTCGAAATGTTTGATTGACATCATCCGTTCGCTAATAATGCTGATGATTCGATTAAAGTCCTCCTAATCCACGATAGTGATGTACGTACAAAATTTGAAAATTGCGCGAGGCGCTTTGTACCTTTTAGTCTTATGAGGAGATGAGTGGGCTGAAAGAGCGATTCATTCGAATTTGAAGACAACAAAGCCTTGTTGGAACCTAGTCATACACTTTACTTCAAAGTATCCAAATACCAAGACCATCTGCTAAGGGACTACAGTTATCTGTTGGTAGTGCTTTGGACAGTTATTAATAGCTTTTCAATTGCTACACATCCAACCGCCCACATTCCATCTCACAGAGAGGATGAGTGAGTGGTATGTGCTTGACTTGTTGGCTGTCCACTGGGGTGGTCTTGGTACCTGTAATGCAGTATTCGATCCGTGGCGCTGCAGCCCCACCTGAGGGAAGATTTGGCATATTGGGCCAATCTGTCAGTCCAAATAGCGCATTATGTAGTCACTCATTTACAGAGGGCGTGCATGGAGATGTTGTGTGTCTGGAGTGATGCAGAATGGATGGAGGGATGGCGCACATTGGCAAAGACGGGTGATCAGTAGTTGAAGTGGCGTCTAGGGGGAGAAGCTACCACAAAACTCGTGAATGGGGGTCCTATTCGGCATTATGCAAATGAAAGCCTAAGAGGGTGTGAGTATCATTTGATTCGATTCCACTTTAATTTTACAATCCAGCTTGTACGTTATTTTATGGTCTTCAAACGAACTGTGTACCGTCAAAGAGCACTTTCATATCTTTCAAATCAACGCAAGGTTTTGTTTAAGGCAACACTGCCGACGCATTCTTACAAACCAGACAAGCTTGATCAACGGTCCCGTCTTGCGTAGCAATTTAAACAGTAAATACCAGTCAAACTTTGCGCATTTGTGTTCAAGTTGCCCATATGCGAGTCGGATACGCTCCTAAAGGAAGTACAGCTGCGCTGGCCTTTGTTTTAATTAAACTTTTTTGTTATTCACCACGTCACAGGTAATAAGTGCTTTGGCATTAGTCAGATAAACTTTTAGCTACTTGATGCATGATAACAAATGCAGCACCTCTCATCTGTATCTTTCGAATTTTAGGAGAAAACACTTCTTCATATCACCTAAAAATAAAAGCGCATAAATTCTTGCCTGTGTGCAACTTGTCTTGTAAATTCTCCCCTGGGAGACTAAATATGATACAAAACTTGAAGCAACCCGAGTTTCAAATTTCAAAATCACTGAAACTCTCATTGTCTAGCTTTTCAAGAGGTTTGAGTGAAGCATCAGTCTACGCATAGTTAACTCAAGTTTTAGATAACGGTGAGAGTGAATGCACGCAGGAGGATGTGATAAGGCAGAAAATAATTGTACAAGGGCATACAATCCAAACGCACGGAGATTTGCCCCTACGCATTTTGGTGGAGGCGATCAGCTGCCTCAGAAGAAGGCTTTAGGAGGTGCGGTCAGTTAAAAGGTGGCCGAACGCTTCCCACATTTGCAGCAATCTCAGAAGGACATGGCAATCATGTCTGTGCACATTCAGCACCATCATTCACTGAGCAATTTGATCACGAAACGGCTTCGATTCACTTATGAGAAAATTGAGAAAAGTCCGAAAACATCTTCACATTTCGGCTCCCATTTCAAAATCGCACTGAAAATTTGGCACCATGCAAACTATTTGTGTCTCTGGCAAAAAAGTGGTTTTGCATTTAATTCATCTATTTCAAGCGATGGAATTCGTGTTTGGTAAGAAAACAGTCGCCCTTTTCGCACCCAATGGACGAATAAAAACATA
This sequence comes from Hydatigera taeniaeformis, assembly GCA_900622495.1. Classification (NCBI taxonomy): domain Eukaryota; kingdom Metazoa; phylum Platyhelminthes; class Cestoda; order Cyclophyllidea; family Taeniidae; genus Hydatigera; species Hydatigera taeniaeformis. The sequence goes on from UYWX01000031.1 coordinate 58,582, forward strand.
AAGTAGGGTATTACCGAAACCGGATGCCACTTCGTCTGTGACTCTCTTTTGAATTCATTGTTAAGCAAGGCCTATTCGGTGGGCAATGGGCATTAACACAAAGTGCTGGGTTGTTATTCACTGGAATTTGTGGTATTTTGCCCATGGATGAGTTGCATGAGTGATCAGAGCCCGAAAGGAAAGCAGTTTCCGCCTCTTTGTCGATCAAAAAATTTAAAAGTGAAGCTTACAAGACATAACAATGTCTATGAGATTTCAATATTCCGAACAAACCAAGTGGTCCTATTCCTTGATCATTGAAACTATGTTTAGTTCCTTCTGTACGTAGTCATTAGCTATCAAGGGTCATGTATTAACTCCAAATGCGAATGACCTCAATGCAGAAAATCTACTAAAATTATATTGAATGCAAAGGGTCTACTCAACACAGACACTTGACACCTCTTCGACTATCAGTTTGATTGACGAAGTGGAAGCCGGCGAAACTAATCGGACTTGTGCCAAACTCTACTTCTAGCAACCGGTTAGGGGAACAGATTTTGAAGGAGAGAGCTTTTAAGGCTTCCAAGAGCAAAAATAGGGACTATGCCTACCTCCGAGCCTTTTATTCAAGTACGAGTTCACTAAAAATAGTTCCATTTCTTTTCAGGCGCCTCGCTATCGAATCCAGGCGTCCGCCTGGTTATCAGAACCAGTGTTTTATATTATTTCACGTCTTTCTTTGAAGGAAAGGAGGCACGGGATTTAAAGTCCTGAGGCTGTTTGTGTTAACAATAGGCGTTCCTGTGTGCATCGATCTGCAGCACAAAGGGCGATCATAAATATCAAATGGGAAGACCTTTGTGCATTTTTTGCGTCCAAGGTGGACGTTCAAAAAGGCCATATGATAATGTTTAAGATAACTTGCGTACTAAGTTGTAGTGGAAAGTGAAGTACACTTTACCCTGTCGCAAACGATGTGAGATCAAGTTCACTGCTGCTACTACCACTACTACTTTCTAACGAAGATTTTGTTTAAATATTTTATAAAAAAACATTGTTTAAACGCATGAAATAATGTGCTTTGCCGTTATTCATGTTTAATTCGCAATCAGTTGCTTAAGGCTTATCCACGACGCATGCATTGTCTTTATTAAGGAGGCGTCTCAAGATGGTCTTTGCGACTTTCTAACTTGTTCATCACGAAGTGTTCAGCAAAGCCTATTACGCTGAGATCTTCGTAAGGAGCAGCAACACTAAGTAGGAGGAGGAAACGCTTAGACAAGCTCCCAAGAAGGCAACTCGCCATTAGGCTAATTGCGTGTCGGGAGTGCGAAAGCGATTGCAGTCCGAATCGCAGCTTTAGTGAGTTTCCAGAGTAGCACAGTTCAAATCAACTTTTCGATGCCAAATACTGCTACATCACACTTCTTTGCTTTCCTTAATTTTGTTAAATTAAGCGATGTCACCCAACAAGTTGGCGCTTCCTATTCATGTAGTATTGCAGATTTCACATTGACACGTGCGATTCCCTTCTTGTAATCAAGTTCGGCGACTGCGCTTAATGCAACAAATAAGTCATTTAACTAGCCTCTTGGACCAGCGTGTAGCACAGGCACGCATTCGCATCCTCAACTGCAAGAATTAAATTAAAGAACAAATGGGAACAAGCTGTGCTACCCTCATGTTAATGAATCTTGCTTCTGGATGGCGAGGCATGTGACGGTAGATATTTGCCAAACATGGAATGTCCATTCATAAATCTATGTGCTAGCAGAGTTGCATATGAATTAATAACGGTCCCCACATTTTCTGAGAGAAGTATATGCAGCACAATTAAAAGTGTCCTTTCAGACGAAAGGCCTCTGCACTTATTTGCAGTTGACCTCCACAGATGCTTCCTTTCCTTCTGACTTCAGTTCTAATGTCAGATGTAGGGGCATTAGACAAAAAAACCGATTCAACTATTACTGAGTAGACACTGTCAAGAGATTGGGAGATGTATGAATAAATTGACATAACCCTAGCAGCCCATGCTAGGGCTTCAAGAAGTAGACGGCCAACTTGCGTCAGAGACACGTCGCCAGGATGGTTTGAGTGAAAGTTCAGACCAAAGCGCATACCTTTATTGCTTTTTTTCATTTTTGACAAGTGAACAACGTCTAGGTGAACACGGACAGACTTTGGGGGGACCGAGAAGTTATCCCTGAAACCTTGTTTAAAATTATGCCTTCGCAAATTCAATTTATGGCCCATTCAATGCGGATTTCCGTTTACTAGTGAAGTAAAGTTTGTGTCAAAATTGAGTTGCTTATTTCAAGGCCGTTTGATTAATGGCCTTGACTGGAGGGTTAGCACGGAAGCAAGTGAAAGAGACAGTCAGATCTTAACACAAACGTCATTTTCCACGTTCATTATGAATAGACGTAGACGACAAATTCGCTTAAACTTGAATGCAAACCTTTTGACGACTTTATTCTTTTCGCAGTATGCGCCAACAAAATGTGCCAAAACAATTTGCAAAAAGGTAAAGGTATCAATTAAGACAAGTCGCTAAGTGCACTCATCTGCACTTTGGAGTGTGCATTGAAGCACAATGACCGAAAGGTTTTTAATATAAACAGGATAAAGAAAAAAATAATGATAACTGCCGTTTGGTCCAAACATGCATGCAAAAAAATCCTTTGCTGACAATTTAGTCAATTAAGTACACCAAAAAAAGACTTGTCTGAAATCCTGCATGATTGGGGCGCAATCGAGAATTAAAATGCGAAGCCGTGCATATCTGGTGTAAAATAGGCACTCATAATAGCAAACAAATCATTACAACAGAAGTAATTTTTCAGAACATAAATTACTAGAATGATTGGGTGACAACAAAGGGAAATTGGTGTACAAAATCTGCTTTATAAATTTGGAGGCTTACCGAATTCGGTTCTATAGTGACTGTTTCAGAAGATTCACTGAATTCATCCTCTTGTCTCCCTCGCTGGGCATTGCCTTCGTCCAACTTTCTTTCGAGCATCAACTGATCATCAAGACTGGCACTGATAATCTCCGCATCCACTTCGTCTCTGAACTTTTGCCCTACTTCTTTTCGCCGAGAAATATGATCCTTTCCCTCCATCTCCGGAATCTGATTTTCGAACCTTACCCTTATTGAAGGAAGTACAGTTGGAGGTGGCGGCGACAGTTGAGGTTCAGACGCAGAAACTCGGTCTGATTTTTTCCACGGCCCACGACAACGGTGATGGAAGTCGTCGGCGTAAGGTGGAGAATCCGTAGTGTTGCCCCAACCGTAGCAACAGGCGCAGCATTGACAGCAGTTGACGAAGAATGTAGAGAGAGATTTCGATAGGCGAGATCGATTGCAATGATCCATTTTGGTAGATTTGGGATTGAAATGGGTGGAGGAAAAAGGATCACGTGTTTTAGAGACACTACGATTGCGAAATAGTTTTCGAAAGCTGCTGGAAAGAGAATTACTCTTTCGATGCTCATTGCTAGTCTCTTGACCATTATGAGGAGTAGCAGAGGGGGACCGCCCTGGCTCCTGGCTAGCACTCCTCTTCATTAGCTTTATGTGATTCGAGAAATGGTCGGGAGGGCTAAATTCACGTTAATCTGTGCGCAAATTTGTGGTAGTTGCCCATTAGATTTGAAAAGGAAGAAGCACCAATCAGAGAGCTCCTAATAAGTGGCCAATCACTGAGTGGAGGGGTGGTAGTTGTGATGCGACAGATCGTGTTAGTTGACCGCCCCGATAGCAAATCATACGGTGAAGGGGGAGGGGACTAAAGGCGTCTGACCCTGCATGAAGTGCGCATTCACAGGGCGTCACTTCGCAGAACACTTCGATGACCTTGTTTAATGCATCGTAGTTCCCTTTTCCGAGGCTGACTTGGTTAGATAGTTGAACATGAGCCAACTCTATGTACGTTATGAAACAGAGTTATCTGCTCAACTTTTAGGCATTTAATCAAACTCCAAGCCTGTCAAACTGCAGTGAAAGACTAACTAAACAGTTTCTCCTGTATGCAAGAACAACTAAAAAAGTATAAGGCGTTCAAATGCATCGTAACTTTGATCGTCTCGATGTGGAAGTGCAAAGTTAGTTTACTGAATGACTTTTGTGTTTAAGAAAATTATCCATTTAATACTCACCAAGAGAGCATAGCTATACATGTTTACAGATAATACACTTGCACATTCACACTTCTAAGACACCACTTCATCCTAAAAATTTATGCATATTTTGCACACATGGTGAACTCACGATGTTTAGACATCGGGCTGAAAATCACAGCTATAGTAAAATGTATTTGTATCAAGTGTACTGGTTAGAGGAGAGTTGCAGGCCTAGATAGACCGAAGGACAGTATGGCTCGAAATCTCCTCACCCACATTCTTTAAACACTACCAAATAAGTGCCATTTTTGTATGCCTAAATGATTAAGTTGGGAACTAAACTAGGGTGGAAGCGGAGTTACATGAAGCTGGATTTTTGACTAGGAAAGGTGTAATTTTGCAAAAGTAGAATTGGATCCTCTGTGCTATGTTGACGAGGGAGGAGCAATTTTAATGATGGTCATTCAAATAAAAGCAACATATAATTGATTAATTTTCTGCCATTCAGATTTCCTTCAATATATTTACCACTTCATACTTACCGATACATTTTAGCTTTTGTTGATGGTTAATCACAAAGTTAAGGGGCAAGCTAACATTGAATTCGATGTTGAAGTTGCACAAGTCTGTCACGATTTCCATTAAATACGTACATGACTACACAGAGATTTTTTTGACCTGCTTACCTTCCATAGCTGCATTTTCCGTTGGGTTCCAGTCATTTGATTTCGGTTTCTCACACTTTTCCTTTTGATACCCATCATCAAGAAACCTCGAGCACTCTGTGGTTTCTGTACTTTCTCGAACTTCTTGCCGTTTGACACTTTCATTCCCACGTACACCTGAATGCTCAGCTTCCTCTTCAGCCCTTTGAAGATTATGTCTGCGAAGCATGTAAGCATTAATGGCACCGAAAGCGATTACTCCCACTCCGAGGAGAAATTGCGGGTCTGCAAACTGCGACCAATCCATTTGGCTGAAACAGAGGTTTACAGCAAATAAAACTGTGTACTGAGATTTGATTAGTAGCAAAATTTAATTTACAAATATTTTAGAGAGCAAAGTGAATAAAAAAACATTTTCGAAGAACAGTAATGAATGATTGCAGTCAATTCAGAACTATTGGGAGCGAATGTTCAAAGCGTCTTTCGGGATGGGGATTTTGAAATCATACTACAGCACAGCAAATTCGCAGGCAGTATGCCATTCGAAGAACGCAATTGTTTGCTATAGCTGGGCATCGAATGTGTAAAATTAAACAAGAAGATGACCTGAAAACAGCAGTAGACCATAAAAATAGCTTATGGAAATCACATAGTCACTGTAATGCTTTCAGCCTGTCATTCCTTTTAAAACGTTTTGTATTCAAAACCATAAAATTCTTGCTATTCATTTCACTGGAATCACGAATTTTCGTTAGTTTTATTTGAGTTCAAACATCTGGCTAAATAACGTCCATTTCTGTTTCAAGGAATACAAGGGATCTGTTTAGGTAGAAATGTTTCGAATATTTATGCAAAAGATAGATTCTGCTATTACCAAGAAGGGAAAGAAACCCTTAGTGTGGCCTATTTGATAAGATCTGATAAGAATTGGGAGTTTCAATGGGTTATTTTCAGTGTAGTCCATCTAAACTAGCCAAGAATTAAACTGACTTCTGAAAGGTGGCATATAAAGAGTCACGGTAAAGGACGTTTATTTTTTTTTAGAACCTTTCCTCAAAAGCGTGCCCCAAATACGTATTTTATCTCGTCTTCGAAATCCAGTCAATCATATGCTTTAATTTTAGGAAAAGAAATGACATCTTCCTCCACCAACAGCAGCATGCTTTTTGCTGCAGTATTTTTAGCCCCTGACTTCGATCCTGGAATGTCGTAATCCATTACATACTTTTGCAAGACCCACTACTTGATACCTATGCATTCAGGAAACCTACCAAATTAGTTGTCAACCTTTCCTTTGACTTCAAAGCCACGACTAGCCACCTACAGCTGTGTAGATGTTCTAAATTTCGACATTTTTCTAATAAGCCTACTTAAAATTGATATAAACATTTGAATGATTTCCCATTCCTACTTTTTTCAAACGCACTAGATTGAAGCTAAGCCTTCATGCTAAAGCACAGAGAACTTAGACTTTGTCTGTCGGATTACTTTTGGTTAAACAAGTACACATGATTTGGTGCGTCAGCAAGCCCTCCACCTTTTACGAGACAGTAGTGTTCTGAAAGACGGTGGATTTCCGCCAAGCCATATGAATGTCATCACTGGTCGGAAGGGGGTTGACGTCACTGATACACTTCACGATCACAACTTATAAGACCATCAACACACCCTAGATTAACGAGGTGGATGAATACTGCACCAGCAAACCTCAAAATTTGTGATCAACTGTTAGTGTACCACTGTGACATCTTAACTTCGCTATCGCACCTCTTACTTTTAAACGTTGATTTCCCCAAAGAACATCTTTTCATTGCATCCAGGGGATAGCATTTAAAATGACAGTTAATGTCACGCAATGAATTTATGTGGTCTTTGAGGCCTCTTAATGTAACCACCTTTGATAAAACGAATCGACATAATTCGTTTTATGTCATCTTGGTTAGACAAGTGCACTGACGACTGCCAAAAATTAATGTGTCCGACTTGCCTGTGGCATTTGTTTGAGCTGTCAAATCATCCAAGCATTCATAAATGTGGAATTCTTTCAGATGCCTCTAGAAGGTTATGTGAAAATGAATAAAAACGTACAACACAGTTTCATGGTGCGAATAGTTTCTCTTGGACAAAGAAATATTTGCTTTACCTTCCAAGGAATTCGTAGAGGGGCCTACGAAATGCTAATTTATGGCCCTTCATATAACGACCACAGAATTCCGTCCTAGCAGGCTAAACAAATCTTGTCCATGTGATGGTGTAGATGACTTCTTAAGCACCCTCCACTCTTGTGGCCCTCAAGAGAGGACGCCACCCACGCTGGTGGTCAAAATGACAAGTGTCGTGGAATGAAAAAGAAAACTGTAAAAATTAAAACTTTCGATGCTTAATTTATTCTAAAAGGTAATGACACTGAAAATTGAAAACGGACTTTGATACGTAAGTACAAATCACAGCCTCTTTGGCATAACTACGTTTCTAGCATAAAAGAATATTGCTTGTTGGAAATGTTGGAGACTTTACAGTTATGGCACAGTGGAAGGTCACTGTAGGTGACTATAATCAAAACGGTCAAATCGAACCGGTACTTTTAGCCACCAGTTATTGCAAGAGGTGTTACCGTGCCAGCACCACACCCGGTGGTAAGTGCTGAATGTTTATCCCAATACGGCGGCTGGTAATAGGCGACACAAATGGCACGAAGAACCCAAAACTGCAAATCGGACTCTCGGGAAGCACTGACGAAAAGGAACACCCATTTCTTGCAACAAAGAAAGATTTGCCAACAACTTGTTTTTAATCTCTTTAAAGTTACCGTTTTAATTGTATAAAATGTCAAAGCAGAGGTTATTGGCAGAAACAGAGGCAACTCTACCCCCCAGAAGGAGTAATCACGACTTTCCATCATTTAAACCAACGTTCTACACCACCATGCCTTTCACTTTAATTCACGTCCCATGAAATGGAGGATGGGGAGAGTGTGAAATTCACGGAGATGTTAAGCCTCGGCTGTGTGCCGTCCTTCACATCCAACTTCATTTCCTCTTCAGTCGTTGGATAAAATCGCAGTTGCAATTGAGCCGTTCATTTAGGGGACACAAAGTTGATAAGCAAATTTTATGAAAGCAAAATACCAAAAGCTTCGCTGAATAGGGACGTGATTCCACTCAAATAAATGCTGAAATAGAGAGAAATGTGAAAAAATTTATTGGTTGAATAAAATTTCCGAACAGCTGCAATTTTTATGTTTTAATGGACTTAACAGCTGATGCAAATACAGGCCCGAAAAAGTTGTTCTCGGCAAACAGGGATCAACTTCACGACCCATTTTGGCATCTTAAGCTTCAATAATCTCTCCGTGACACGAGGAAGTTCAATCAGCTGCCAAGGACAGTTGTGGTAAGAAAATTTGGAGGTCGGGAGGGACCACTTAGGCCATCCGGATTGGCAGAATTGTCGTATCTGTGACGCATTTTAAGGACATCGGCCCTTCAAGTGGAAGAGGCGACAAGAGATCGAGCTGCTCTCTTCTATGATAGGAATCCTCAAGGGACGCAGATTGGCCTCGGCTCCCGAGAAAGTGGCAAAACAACAAAAATACATTTAATGTGCTGCGATATTTAATTATTAACTTCTTGAACAGCCCCCAAACCTCTATCACGCATTTTTCTCCATGTACTTTCATAAGCATGGTCTTTTAAAACGTGGCCATGGACAAGTAGTTAGAGTAAAACATCCCTGCGACCTAAAAACACGTTTTCATTGCATGTGGGCACAAACAAGTGCTCCGAGCTGTGTATCTTAAGAGCCTTCAAAAGTTCTCCCACGACGCAGCAACCATAACATCACTACCAGACGAGAGTGAGGCTACGCTTTCCATCCTGTGTGGATTTTGCACTCCTAGGTGCTGGTCTCAAGAGACCTCAACTTCGAGGGTTGAATGACAGCCTTCCTCACAAAATGAAATTAGCTTCTCCTATTTTACCATGTCACATGTTGCAGATGGTGGGTGAAAGGAAGAAACACGACGATGGTCGGTTTTCATGACCCATGGAAGTCTTCAGCCTGCCACAACTAGAGAGACAACAGGAAAAATCACGCAGAGCGTACTGATGCCGTCTACCGGCAGACCGTCTCCTCCCAATGCCAAAATACTAAAAAACGACCAAATCTTCTAACAATGAGCATCGCTAAGTTTTAAAGTCTTTAATTGTCTTAATACTTAAAAATCAACCACTTAAAATAAAACATTTGCATTTCGTTGTTAAAAAATCATAAATGGGCGTTCTCTAAATTGATACATATATCTGAGTTCGGCAAAACACCAAAGACCTCCAAGATTAGGTTATTTGTTGCCAACCTGAGCTCTCAAAGTTCGTCAATTTTTCAATTTCCATTGACAACATTTGATTGATGAGGCGACGTCACTTGTGGGGGGGACAATTTGTCAATCCACTGGGGTAGAAGAAATCAGTGAGAGCAAGGCACTTTCGCATACATAATCCCAAAATCGTACAATTAATTGCAAAAAAATCGAAATGTGAAGAAGTGGTTCGAAACGGTTTAAAAAAAAACTAGAACAGGAAAGCAAAAAAGAGAAAATAATTGACTTAGCATTAATGAGGTACTTTCGTTCTGCTTTCTAATGCACAGGGGAGTAGAGGAAAAATGGCCTCTAGATTGCAACTTTAAAAGGTGTAAAACGCGGTGGTGATAAAAGCGATAATAAAGACAATCGTGAAATGCGCAGCCAATCAAAATCAACGCTTTGGAGCTTACGATTTGTCAAAACTATCGTCAGTGCAGAACGAGACGGAAAGTTGCTCCTTTGTGGTGTCTCCTCTGGTGTCTCAGTCCCAAATTTAAAAATCCGTAGGCTCGAAAATTACAAGTCCGAAAACCGAGAGGAGTTGGTGCCTTTTTCGCTCCTATTTGATCCACCCACCCAAACCCATATAAGTGCGAATCTGGCTGGTTGAACGATGATGCACAAGAGGCAGTGACCTTGGTCGGGCCTATCCTGTCACCTCTGGACCGTATCGCTGTGTGCTGCGTGCAGTAGCGCACGGATCCAGCGGTCAATGTGGAACACACATTGAATGTCAGCTTCGAAGGCAGTGCAATCGAAGTCGGGTCAGCACACATTCGCGATAATTACTCGAGCAAGTTGACAAATGTCCATCGCTGTGGCAGTTAAAAGGTGTACGGGAGATTCCGTGTGGAGCTGTTTTAGTATCCAAACATTTAATTTGGACCAGCCCTGCTGAGGACTTTTCCGCTGTGTTCCCTCCTGCTTGTAAACGTGAAACAATCTTGACTGTCGGATAACTCGTTTGGGTGCTATGGAGCTTGTGTCCGTGCTATCGGTCTGTCACGGGTTTGGGCAGCTGAAATTTTAAAGAAAGATGCGCAATTTTAATCAAGAAGACGAACAAAGTTAAAGGAGGGCGAGGTTTTAGCAACAATGATTTGTAGACCTCAAACAATTGACATTACTTTTCGAGGTATCCATCTCGCCTTTGCCTTGTAGCCGTCTTCCTTGACAGACCTTCGCACAATTAAAATTAGTGTTGATGGTGAAAGGGTGAACTTTGCGGAAATAATACTTTTTACAGAAAAGTGCCTTGGTTGAGACAGCAGAATCTGAAGTCGTTTCTGAGTAATGCCAATTGTGTAGCATAAAATCAAGTCGTTTACAAGTTCTACCAATAAACCTGTCAAAAATAGCCAAAAGATCCATCTTCCCCACATTGTGTTTTTTGCCTCAGAGCTTCAACTTTGCTGCAACACATATCCCTTGAAAGTATTTTTCCAGGTGAGTTTCATGGTTAAAAAGGTTCACACAGTTTCCCATTAGCTCCCCACGCTCCTAAGTTCTGTGTGCATTACAAAATGTGGTTGACATTTTGAAATGTCAAAACAAAGATAAGAGAATGCATAGATTGGTTGTGTGCATTTACAAAAAGGAAAAAGTTGCGATTTTACCCGACTGTTTCAATTAATCACCACAAAACTCGAACTTCTACCTAAACTAGTCAACTTTAACAAATTGCCTTGCGCGCAGAGGCGCAAAAATCCGGCCGTGCTGACCGCCTTCACGGCAGTACTTTTGTTTGCCCACCGCCTCTTTCTCGTGCGGGTGCATGAACGTCTGAGTCGAAGAGGGGAAGTGGCGGGCAGCCGGGACGATTGAGGACGAGGCAGTATCACTCCCGAAGGTCATATCCATGCTAATAGCGAAATCAGAACGTGTCGTTCACCTCTCGCCAAAAGTCGAGCAGCAGACCGTCCGAGACCGGTGCGTTCTTCTAATGTGTACAGGCCACTAAAGCCTTTTACCGATTATGAGTGTATTTGGCTGAGCTGAAAATACCCTTTTTTAGTTATTGCAACTACAAGATCTCCTTAATGCGCAATTCTTCACTTTCTTAACTCAAGAAGGGAAATACTTTTTAATGAACAGGAACAAGAGACACTGACGCAAACGAAGGATTAATCGTTAACTTTTTGTGTCATTTCCAACAATGTGGGTGAAAGGGAAGTGGATGCGAAGAGGATTGAGGCGTTGGAAATCAATCATAGGCAAGTCTTGAAGCGAACCACGGTTGAAACTGCACAAACACATCAGTTCAAACCATCTCAACTCTTATTTTCGATCAAACAAAGGCGCCCAGCTTCAGCGCCCCTTTGAAAGCTTTTTGGTAAAGGGAACATCGCACAATAACCTTGCACTTAGGTTAAAAAAAAACAAATCAAAATATGATTGCCCATTAGCCGCAGTTACAACGAGATTTCCGTCAACAGTCCACTAGCCATCATCTGTCCACATTAGTAACGCTTGACGCAGAATGTTACGTCTTGAAGCACTTTCGGCGGCAACGTTGGGAGGAGGATTTTGAAATTGTTGGAACAACCTAGCCTAAATGAATCAAAAAGTAGCAAAAGAAGGACAACGCTTGAAATTGGCCGACCAAACCTAAGAAAGGTTTAAACGTCAGATATTATCAAAATTCAATTTATTTTATTCCTGCAAGGACCAATGAGATGCCGAGGTAAGAAAGTTTAAAACGTCAATTGTGGAAGTGGTTCCCACTGCCTCTGGACAGGCAGTTGCCTCCCCAGATTGCAAGAATCCAAAGGTACTTCAAATAAGCAGACCATCAACAATGAGCGGGACCAGAGGAAGGGCAAACCAAAAACCGAGGCGACTCTACAAGACCTCCATGGAGTGCAAAGTTGCAAGCGCATTATCCGCGTTTGCCACAGAACATCAACAAGCCTTGAAACGCCCTAAGAATCTGCAATGGCATCAAACAAACAAAAAGAACTGTTACAACTGTTGAGGTCTTCCTCAGAGACAAGCCGCAAAGTAACCGAAGTGAAAGGCAGCTCAACATGGAAGCTGTAAAATTGTACAACATGAGGAGGCTTTTTTAAGCCACATGCACAACTTTCTGCGCGTTCGCACAAATTTATGCTGACATCAGTGCAGCTTTTTTACGGCTTCACCAGTTTTGCCATTTTGTGTTCACAGCCAAATAAACAAATCCACTCCTTTAGCACATCACTTTGGAGGAAAATCCTTTTTGGTGCGGTTTATGGGAACATTTTGATCTTCTCTGCAAAATTATTGCAAAACGCATTTTCTATCTCTCAAATGCTCCTAATTGATGGGCTTTCAAGCATTTTTGGGTGCCATTAAGGACAACTGAAGTCACAATATGTAAGTAGAACGTATGTGTACTCATTTCACGGAAAGATCTCGGGGCTTTCGACGTGATCCTGAGTGCAAAGCATTCGACATAAACTGAAAATATCTTAGGACATGTAGTTTCCGGGTGCATGACTAATTGTGCTTCCTAATGCCCTTGCTGATGTTTTTGGCACAAACATGTACTTTTTCAAGAAATTCAGGTCTACTTATCATCATGATTTGACTGCCTTTGCATTTAAAAGAAGTACTAAAATGATGTTCACTTGTTGAAAAGGAACACCATGTTTATGCGAAAAATGAAACACTCACTTCTACAAGAGGATTTAGTCAGATAAAATCCTAGGGAAGTGACTTAGTTGAATGTGTTTGTGATGATGACTTTACGCCTTCTTCAACCCCTAAAGGTTTCCATAATTTATCAACGAAATTGCACCATCTTTTGAAGATGAAAACACCTTTTTCTGGACTGAGTCACTATAATTGGGATTTAATTTAAATATAGGTATTCCCGCATTTAAATAACCTATCTTCATTGTGAAATTTTAATGGGATTAGAGCAGATTCAAATTCAGCAAGACACTGTACAATGCCTTTTAATTTGGCTACCTGCATGACTAATGGTCAGTTTAATGTTTATCTTACTCCAACCTCAATTCCCCCTCTCATCGGCCTCAACTACAGTCTCCTAAAAAGGGAGAAGATTCGAAGAAAATTTATTTGACATTGTTATATGGGTAAAGTCTACGGGAATCAGAGTGCAGCTAAGATATACGAGCCAGTCCTGAGAAGAGCCCTTGCACTCCACCTCTACAGCGTTCGATTAGAATTCGCGCCTTCTTACAAGAGCACAATTTATGCAGCAAAATGTAATCCACCCTTCTACTAAAACACGTAACTAGTCCAAATTAATGCTCTACCCAACAAAAGGGGAAGCCTCAAGAAGCTGCACATTAACTTCTGCTTTAATTTTTTGTATGCGTAAAATGAATCACTTTAAGTCTACAAAGTCGCACCTCCTTTAAGCAAAAATTAGGAACCAATTCTTAGTTCACTTCGGTGGCTGTCTCCAGCCCTGCAAATTCAATTACAAAATGGGCATCCGAAACTTTCTGAAGCGCGCCAAATATGTTTAAATGCGCTATACAAGCAAGAAGCCAGAATTTAACTTAAATCCGATTTTGGGGTGTCAAACTTACTCCGTTGACAAAGACAATAAATTTACGATTTAATGAAAGGATGAAAAATTACACATTTTTCCATGCATGCGATTAACTAGTCTACAAAGCCTGCCTTGAATGAAATCCCGACTTTGTGGGTTGTGGATTTATTCCTACTGGGTGAGAATCTGTCTGACTGAGCCCTATTAGATTTGAGTATCAAGGTCCTTAACAATCCTGCCAAGAAACTTATTGTGATGTTTCGCTTATGTTACTAAGTATTCCACTTATAGTATATTTTTTGACCAAGTTTAACGTCTTAAATTACCCAACAATAGGTTTTAGATGACTAAGGCCAAAACCTAGAAGTTACATTGTCAAAAACACTCAAATTTCATTTTTTACACAGTATCTCTACATCCAAGTCGGACCATTAAAACTATATCAAGATGCAAAAATTAAGAAAACTTTTTAAAATGCATTGTCGAAAAGTTTTACATGGCATCTTATTTGTTTTGATACACTATAACTAATTTGTAAGCGCTGATCACAAGGTTGGCGAGACTTCAAAGTTGGTCTGCGCGTTGTGGAGTTGGCAATGAAGGTGCGGTTTTCAATTTGGGGCATCCTCTGTGTCCTTGGAGGATTTTTGTACCATCTTGCCCTCGGTTACTTTTACACTGTTGGTAAGTCATTAAAGTGTCAATTTTTGAACTTCAGGAAATATGATCCCATATGTTGTTTCATATATGGGGATCAAATCAAGCGAAGCTGCGTGGTTCTCATCTACGCTGCTTGCACTTCAGGCGGTTTTTATGCCAACTGGAGCCATTTTAGCTACAAAGTTGGGATACAGGCCGGTATTTATAATCGCGATGGTTTTTAGTGCGTATGTTGCGTTTTGTTACTGGCTAGATTCACTTTGAGTGCGCCTTTTCCTTAAAATAGCGATTAGCGTGTCCGCTTTTCATTTTATAGAGGTGGAATTTTGCTGACCCGCCTGACTATTGATTACGGCCTCGGCCCTTACATCGCGACTTATTGCATTCTCAATGGCATCGGTATGGGAGTTCCTTATTCAGTCATCTTCTCAGTTGCATCATCGGTTAGTAAAGTTTCACTTGTTTTTATCATTATGTTTCGAAAATTTTTTAATCTGTTGCGTCTACAGTGGTTTCCGGAACATCGGGCTACAGTTGTTGGTATTATTTCTTCTGGATTCGGTTTGGGTGCTCTTGTCTTTACACCAATTCAAACTGCTATCATAAACCCAAACAATCTTCCTGTTAATGGAACGTAAGTAACTTTTTCTGGTATCCACCTTCTGCCGTTCCTTTACTTTTATTGACCTTTTTTGTGAATTAGCAAGTTTCCACCTTCTGTTGAGGAAGGGATCCCGATGGCTTTCATAGTCCTTGGTGGCATCGTTCTTGGCCTGGAGTTAATCGGCACAATTTTGTTAAGACAAAAACCAGAAGTGAGATCCAGAAGCATTGTATCAGTAAATTTATTTAGACTAATAAGCGCATTTTTTAAACACAACCCTTTTGTTTTTTTAATGCAGAGGAGAACTCCCGATAAAACGGCGACAAAGTAAGTTCCTGATTAGCGGACCGTCGTAGCCTATTGCCGTGTATTCCTTATCGTTTCTCTCCTCATTCTTTATTTACCTTGGCGCTACTCAGATATAGCATGCTTTTATTGTAATAACTTTGGGTGTTAGTAATTGGATTTAATCAAAACAGCGCCTTATTTTCCAGTCTTTGCTGGAAATCATCTTATTTTGATTTAGGGACGATGACGAAACTGCTATTAGTTTGACCAACAGCACCGCAGAGGTCAAAAAGTGAGCCGACTTTAGTCATGATAAATTTTGACTTCGCAAATAAATAAGCTTGCGATTATCCTCATGATTTAGGAAAACACTTAATGTTCCGAAAAGCTACACAGTCTCCGAGGCACTAAAATCCGTGGATTTTTACCTGCTATGGTTAATTGCCTTCTGCGACATCATTCCGGTTGTCCTTCTTACTTCGACATTTAAGGCAAGGGTTATTACTGATTAAGCTCCTTTCATCTCTTATCAAAAACAAATATTTCGTCAAACTGGAGAACTCTTATTTCAGGTCTACGGAATTCGCAGTGCCTTCGATGATCAGTTTCTCTCGGCTATCGCCACAACCAGTGCAGCCTTCAACTGCCTCGGTCGTGTATTCTGGGGCCACATGGTTGACCGCTTCTCCTCTAAGGTACGTCCATTGTTATTTTTATTTATGGCAACGTCCTCAATGAAACCATGACATCTTGTTGTATTTCCTGCGAATTGGACCTGGGAAAACAACGTGCGCATAGTTTAGTCATGCTCTGACAAGTCAGAGCAATGTGTCTTCACTGTTATGTAATGGTTGGGGTGTGTCGCCTTCATTTTTATCGACTCGGTTTTTAGTTGGCAGCCGCCGACCGCATTGGTTGCAATGAATGATGTGACTGTCGCTCCATCTTGTGAGCATTTAGCGGAGCGATCGTTTGGAACATGCTTTCTCTATGGCCCACAATCTCCAAAATAAAAGCTAGCAAAGCATTTCTTATTGGCTAAGAAGAGCTTCTATTTAGGATGTCAAAGAGTCCACCTAATATCTCTTGTTAGCCACGTAGGAAAGAAAGTTCTTGACTACTTCCCGTAAATTAGATTTTGCACATCTCGCCTATTTTAAGGTTGTAGATGCAGCCTAATGGTCGGACCTTTTGTTTTCTTTCCATCCACTGAATTTCCATCGAACATAATGCGGTTGGTTTGTTTTTGCTTCATTCTCTTTAAATGAAGTTGGTTCATCGATTCCAGCGGTTTGCAGGACTTGTCGCGCAAAAAAACAGACACGCTATACCGACAGCCAAGTTTAACGGGGTGGACCTTGTTGTTCCTCTCAACTTCGCGATTTCCACAAAAGTCACTTGGGAGTAGGCGCGTTTCCCTTTATGAGGAACATTATTGACATAAACACTCATCTCCTTTACGTCCGATCCTTGTTCCCCATAACAACAACAACAACAACTCAACCTGGCGCCCAGTCAATAGGATTCAAAAGCTGCCCAAGGGGGTTTTAAGGGTAAAGAGGCGAATTTGATTAGACATACTTCGACACTTGCTCATGTGAACTAATTGCTGAGTCTTCTGCTAGGCGCTGAAGTTGTTGTAAACTTTCTCGCCCAGTTTATCTAATTTAACAACTTCTCGATTGGTAGACCACGAATCCACCGTCTGTTGTGTCCCAGAGATGGTGACAAATCACTGTTTTTAACTTTAACAAACAGTTCAAATATCATGAAGCATTTCTATTTAAATCAGCTGTAAATTGTTCTCAAAAGTTATTCAAAAATTTGAAAATAACTTCATCAAAACGAACTTGAATGATTGAAAACCCGAAGTTCTCGTTTTTCTGGAAGCCAACATTTTTCCTCCTTTGCCCTCTAACACTCCATGACAGAATCATTTTAAAACGTGAATAAGGACAAAATAACAATATTTTTCAGTGGGTGGTTTTCCGTTGGCTCGGAAAAAATAAGTTTTGGATTTAAAAGTCAAGCTTAAGGTGGTACAGAGGGGAGTGGGGACGAGGTGCACTCAACCCTCCAGCATAGAGCAACTCGCATCTTCCCTAACGACCTTTGGACATTTTGATATGGTGTCGGTTATGTCTACCGGTTTATCAAATTGCGAAGCTTTGTCTGTCATTCCTCATCGAAATGTCGTTAAGCTATTGGCTGGCTTGCATCTTGAGGATCGTCGGTGGAAAATGTGCGCAGACTGAACAGTTGTGCATTACTAAGTTTCCTTCACGACCTGTGCGTTATTGTGTCGTGGGATTATTTATTTATGCAACCTACTTCTTTCCTCTTTGCCCCTTGGGAATTTCCCGTTGGGCAACCAAACATCAGGTAGGAATGGAACAGGAGTTCAAAGAAGACTGAAACACGCACTTTGCCTAGTCGGAACACTAACAATAGAGCTCCTAGAGACCTGTATATTTTCTCTGTGCGGTGCACAAGGGAATGTAAAAGTCATCACGTCGATAAATCGTGCGCGGTGGTGCAGAGTTCCCTCAAATAAGTTATTGTCTGTGCAGCATTTTAAAGACCAGGAGAGGTTAGAGCGTCCTCCATTTGTGGGGTAAATATTTTGGCTGCACAACCTCCGTAAAAGTTTTACTATCGTCGGTCCTTTATTTTACCGATTTGTAAGAACCTCGGTATCCAGGTTTCCTCAAAAATGTGGGAAAAGTTGGAATCTTGAGGTAAACTTTAGGTGTTACAGTAACTCCTTTGAAGTTTCTTACTATATTCTGATGGATAATTGGCTTAAATTGTATCTTGAAATAGCGATGAAGGCGGAGGTATTGTATTGCATACACGAGATGTTATATCTATTTACTTCCGAATGGTGAACTTCTTAACCGGTCGCACATATGTGAAATTATAAAAATGTGTCCGATAAAACTGCTACTGTGAAATAGGCGGGTTGAAGGCTTGATACTGGATGGTCATGTATTTCTGTACCTCCCTAAAGCTGCCCACCATAGTACAATTTTGTCTCTCCTTACAAGGTACTGTGCGTTTAAATTCCTGAGTACTTTCTACTAACCGACTAATAAAAGGAAAATTGTGGTAAGAATTCGATGTCGCGTGAGTCAACTCCAAATATTTTCCATTACTTCAATTTCTTCCAGTGTCCACTTATGTGCTTCTTGGTGATGTGGGGAAGCCTATTTGTGACCTTCCCCTACGTGGCCGTGGGAGCAGCTGGCAAGACTCTCTACGCCATTTGGGTGTTCGGCCTATTCTTTGCTCTCTCAGCACATTTTGTGATAATTCCGGGTACTTGTACTCGTGTCTTTGGTCCTGCCAACATGGCCACAATCTACGGACTTATCTACTTCGCCTCGGTGAGACTTGCATGCACTCATTTGTTATGCTTTTTCAAGTGCTAACACGCTTCGATCTGTCCGCTCTGAGCACCGCGAGCATGTGAAGTGATTTTTAAACTTGTCAACACAAAGGGAGCGGCTGTACTTAAAATATTCAAATGACATGGCAGATATTTCTGGTCGACGGATAAGGCCCTTGCAATTGTATAGGCTGCGTCAGATACCGAGCAACAAAAGTAAAAGACGCATAACGATTCCTTGCATGTAAACTTCCTGAATGTCATGTATTCCTTCCTACCGTCTGATTGAGGGCTGCATTTACTTTGGGGAATTTTAACAAGCGTTGTCAAAATCCAACTTCCTTGCCAGTACGATAACTCGTTTCCATGTGTTTATGGGTGTATCGAATTCCGGTGGCAACTGATCACTGTCAAAAGCTGGGTTTTTTTAAACGCATGAACCCTCTCAAGCGTTTGTCGGTTGTAAACACTAGTTTTTGGTGTCTTGTTCATTATTATAGCTTATCATCATAACACTTTGGTCCTGCCAGGTCTTTTAATCCTCCCGAGTGGGATTTACTTTGTCAAAAACCACTTGGTCATTATGTCCCTCAAAGGCTGTTTCGTGGAGGATTAGAGTTGTCACACCTGAATTTATAGCTTTACCATGTATTCAGAAATCTGAGAGAATGGACTTCACTTTAGCAGTCGATGTGTGTCCTCCTACCAAAGCATGCTTCCGGTCCAAACCATCTTGCTGCGTTCTTTACTTCATAGTAAATGCTTTCGCTCTAATTTTACTAACCTGAGGTTGTGCATTTAGTCATCGCAAAACAAAACTGTCAAGACTGCTTCCGAAGGTTTTACAATTACAATTTCTATAGGAATGGGAGTTAAGTTAGTTTGACCCTCTATAGACTAAGTTGGGAACCACCAAGTCCATTCTGCCAACTATTTTCGTGACTCCTTTTACAAAGGTTTTTGCTTAGTTCCTCCCCTAACTACAAATTATCCTTTACCCTTTTTCGACTTTTAGTAATTTGCTTTTATATGGAGCTGTCTAAAGCTTTAGCATTTATTCACGGCGCACAATTACTTTTAAACACTTTTTACTTGATAGCCGAGTTGGGTGTGTTTATTCAATGTCCATGGCAATCAGTGTCGGGAGGTTGTGTTGATTGCCTACAGGCTTTATTCATTTTCTTTATTGCTGTATTTGATGTTCGGAAATGAAGCGTCTTGAGAAATCGTGTCTTTAAATCTACTACTTTTCTTATAAATAGAAATGAGCTCAACGGCTGAGTTGGATTTTCTCCTAAAACTTGACAGACGTTGGAAAATCAGTTGACGAACTCTGCACTTTAAGTTGACGCAACGGCAGGAAGGGACTTGATGGCCAGAAACAGTGCTCCACTTTCAGTTTATTATCTGAAATCAGATTCTCTTTAAGATATAAATAAAATCTAAGCATAGTATTGAGTAAGGTTGTAGAATTGATTTGCTGTTCAAACACATGGACCATCTTTTTCCCTTGGCATCTACAATTCCGTCTCTGTTTACTTCATTTTACCTGCAATTATTTAGGAAACACTGTGAGGAAGTGAGACGACTGAGACAAATGCAGTCGAATTACCAAAAGATAATGCGCCATTCTTGGCTGCATCCCGAAAAGCCAATCACTGCACGTTTCAACTTCTTGGTCATTTTTTGCTGTCAATGAGTAACAGCTTCTAGCATGCAATTATCTGCTACTTTTTTTTAGTGTCCCAGTTCTCTTATCACCGCAGGAGTTATCTCTCAGTTCGACATTCTAGGCAAGTGGATTGCAGTCTACACGGCTTGTGCCTGTGCCTGCCTCCTTTGTAAGTTGATGTCCATTCTAGAAATAACCTTCCAGAACAGATTTGCCGGTCATAATTTATGACAGCTTTCTAGCATGTTAATGGCTCGACTACAAAGTCCAGCCTGGATGTGCGAAAGAGTAATTGGACGAGGGAGGGCCGATGGCATATTTGGTGCAGTGCGATTATGCGAATCAGCGAATGCATCTTCGAGCCGAGAGATGTGGTTGTCTTTAGGATTGCCGTGTTAATTGCAGGCCTTTCGTTTTGTCAGATTCTTCTAATGATATCTTTCGCAAACCTTCAATTTTAAATTGTCCAAAAGTACGATTAGTGGAACTTTTCGGTCATTTGGATTCAACGAAATGGGTCTCGGCTCTGGTTTACACGCCATGTTAAAATATTAGAGGAGAAAAAAAAATAAATGAAGTGTGTACGACACAAAACAATCACTTGCACGATTTGAAGCGGCCAAAAAATACCTTCCAGACAAGCTCACACATCCATTAGTAACTGCAAAATGGCTTTGAGTTCCTAACCTGGTGGCTCAAGGTTTTGCGAACGAGGGGGAGTCACTGATGGACGAAATCCGAAAGAAGTGGTGGTTGGAAAATGGATCAAATCTTCACGATTCGCATTACTACTTATTTGGGGCAACTTGAGGAAAACCTCTAATGAGGTTGTTGGTGCGGCATCATTTGAGCTTTTATCCCAAAATGCCGAAATTTTATTGTATCACCTCTTCTTCTTTCAGCCTTCACCATGGCTCTATTTATTCGAGACAGGGACGCACACTGCGTAGGTTTCACGAATAAATTTTGTGCCGCTTTGTGCGATCCCTACCGCAAGACGATTTACAATGCCTCCGAGCAGGAGGAAGAGGGGCACGAAGAAGAAAGAGGAGAGGGAGAAGAGGCCGGAGGAGACGTTGCTTAATGCATTTTTTTCTCAATCCTCGCCTTCTTTAGCCACTCCGACATTTTTCACACTGGTTGTTGATAACTTGCCTCGCATCTTCGTCTCTATGTTTGCTTTTTTTAAAATCTGGATTTTGTCAAAGTGCGATAATTATGCTACTGCCTGTCTGCAAACTTAGGGCTGTCAAGTCGCCTAAATCCCGGTAAAACCCACTGTCCCATGCTCCAAGCGCGATAATTCTGGTTCTCAAATGTAAAATTCGCAACGCCAAATGGGTAGTCAGTTAGGCTAACGAATTATTAATAGAATTGTTCGCCTCTTGTCTTCCTCTTTCTGATTATTCGTTTTGAGTTCCTCTGTCCTATTGTTAAGTGCGTTCTCATCCTGCATAGACAATGGCTGCCATAAGCTCAACCAGTGTTTGGGTGGCATCAGTGACTACGAGCCTTTAAGCTGTCGAAATCGGAGTCGGACTTGGCTTTTGCCGACTGATAAAAGCAGCTCAGAGACATTCTATGTAATTAAAGTGAAATGTGTCTTTGTACACTTTTTCAAATCTGTTTGCAGTTTATGCGTTGACCAACAAGTAAGTACCGCTTAGATGGTGTTTGAACCACGTCTTTGTGACGCTAAGAAGCACAACATCGCAGCTAAAGTAAAGTTCTACTCGTTCTTTGACCATTCTTGTAGACGGATTTTTAGAATCAGTTGGCAAAGGCTTGCAGGACTCTTTCATCCTGCGATTCTAAAGCTGCTGTTATTTTAACATCCGGTCCTATCTTTAAAAGTAATATTATAAAATCTCAGATATTATTGGACAGTATTCTGTAAATCTCGGATAAACAAAGACGCAAACATTGATAGCGGATCTTTGCCGACGCAATCAAAAGTCAAATTGTGCAGAAATAAAGGAGTCCGTCTGCACCCTCTATTCTGCCATCACAACGCTGCCATGCTCTAGTCCGGCGAATGGAGATTCACTTGGAAGGCTGACTTTCCATTCGAGTTTAGCATGAAAGTTTCCATGTTGGTTATTCAGAAGATTAGCAATATGTGTCAGAGCGTTTTCCTCGGACACACTTTAATGTTAACACTAAGCAAAGCACTAACAGCAGACATGTGGTATATCTGAAGCATGAATCGCTGTGATCAGTGGAAGACTGCTTTAGCAGATGCACCCTAATGTAAGCTTGTTTCGCATAAACACGAAACCACTAGGAACATCAGGTCCTTAAAAGTCACTTACTTAGTTAACCGGTCCACGTCTGGGAAAGTAAGTGCATCGCTAGTCTGATAGACACAAATGATGACGTCCCATGTGGTGGGATGTGAGACGTAGCAAGATCCGGGTTACGGTTAGTGTCAGAAGGTTTCCACTTCTGAAGGCTGTTATAAGATGGCGTTGTAATTTTGACTGGGCTGAGTCTGTTATAGTTTCTATGCCGAGGCATCCCGCACACTGGCAAAAATGCTGGCGATTAGTGGCATGTATGCAATAGAAGTCTCCTTGTTTGGAGATCTTTCATAATTCACTGAGTCCTGATTAAACGACGGACACGATCTACCAAAATCTGCTTTAGCTCCTCCACTTCACTGTAACGCCCTTTTTGTAGAAAATCATGCATTAGATTTTTTCATGTCCTTTAATAACGTCATACTAAAGGCTGTAAAACTTTGCGTCGTAGAAATTAATAACTTGGACGACTTTGTTACAGCCGTCGTTTCTACCATGTGACTTTAGATACCTCAAACACAAGAAAATGGACGGGTTCTCTCACTGTAGCACATTATTAGCGATGATATTATTCAAACACGAGTAGACTTAACCTTGGAGGGTGTTAAAGGCAGTGCAAGCGGGATGTCAGGTTAGCAGGATCACACAGAGGAGTCAAAAGACCATTAGCACAAATGTTGCGAACAAAGTGCATGGCGTTGTGCATAAATCAGACAGCAGTATGCGAGGGCGATGCAACAGTGGAATAATTTACTGGACACCCAGTTACCATGTGCATCCGGTGGTGACTTGCACTATACTTACAGGAACTCGTCTCGTCGAGTTCTGTGTGGCATGGAAGATAAATGCGAGGCAGAATGCAGCATCCAGATCATGGCCTGTACACCACTCGGCGCAGGTACGTTTGCAAAGGAGACCGTTTGCCCATATGCGTGGCTTCTTATTTCATTAGGACTTGTCTGCTCATTTTGTGGCGAGGTAAATGAACGTGCAATAACTTTAATTACCATAATTAATATAGGCCTTGGCATTTAAGACCTCTTGTGAGAAAATGCTACTATCATTTAATAAGTAGAACGACAATCAATGACCGCTAGTGCCAAAAAGGTGACAAATATGTAAAGAACAGAAAGTGATGTACTCCACAATTCTATCAAATCAACCATCTTTTCAGGTAAAAGATTTTCGCCTTAAAAACTCCATTTAGGGATAGTTATGCCATTGGTGATAAAATTTGGATGTGTAGTTTGTTTCATTTAAATGTGTCAAGAATTAGTAAAAGTTGTGGCACATAATGACTTAGTAATCACTTACAAACTCCAAAAAATGCATTTATATTTTAAGTCTAAACCTGACTAGCAGATACCCTCAGTAGCTTTTGGTTTCTTGATTTTCTCCTATTTTCATTCGTGTAGGTGCGAGCATGGACTACAGCATACGCTGAGGTCTTTGCCTGTCTCACCTGCGGTACCTGAAAGTGAAGCACACAAATGCAAAGCGCTACTTTTAGCTTGATTCCTCATGCAAATCGTTTAGTCGGTTATTAGTGCTAAAAGTAAATGTCTTCTTCAATCCAACACGGGAATACAGACTAGCGATTTTCAAAGTCTCATTTCTTTCGAAACAATACGACAAGATTTAGAGTTGTTTCAAAAAATGATTTAATTTATAAGGAATTTAACATTAGCTGACATTTCAATAACTTGATTTATGTGTTTCCATTCACTTGCCAAATTACAGTTTTTTCCTTCTGGTAGTTTGATATTTTGTGGCTTAAGGGAAAGGAGATGAGGTTCCAACTTTCATAATCCTCTACTGCACGAATTGAAGATGAACATGTATGAACTTACGGCATAAAACATTATGTGCGTTACTGTAATCTGGGTGAGGCCAGCCATGTGTTTGAGCCCGACACTTGGCACCGACAGTGGTGTACACTTTCATTTTCAAACATTTACCACCTAATCGAGGCGACAGTAAACAAATCAGTTAACAACTCGTTGATCGGGTAAGATCAGACGCACAGAGACGATTAACAATAAGACAAACTCATTAAAGACATTCGTCAGGACGTTTTGTCTTTTTAAATAGACACAAAGTTAATGGAGGTCAGAGGCAAGCACAGTACAGATGCAGAAAAGGTTGTCTAAGAAGGCAGAAGAAGATCCCGAAGAACTATGGAATGCAAACTGTCTGCATTGATTGGAAGTATGAAGAAATGATTTCATTTTCCTCACTTTCAAGCGGAATTGCTAATGCTCAAAGTTTTCAGGTCATACACCACTGAGCAATGTAAAGAAGTGGTGGTCGTTGTGAGTTGGGCATTCAACTTTGCCCTCCGACCCCACCCCTTTGGACGTCAAATTAATAGAAAAAAAGTAACTGGACACGAGGGCGTATCTCTTGTCTTTAATTTTATGAAGAGGATGGAGTGAGTAGGATTTGGACAATTTCAGAAATACTTTCTTCTCCTCTTAAGTATACAACGTCTATTCCTTATAAGAAACGCGTTCAGTTGATTCTGCAAGCCTAATTGACACAGCAATACAAAATAAGCATTTCACTAGTCCTTTGCCATTTTGATCAACACCGCTCATGTTCTTTCCAAACACGATTCCAGCTAATGCAGTTGATTCGGGTGTCAGGAAAATTATCTAAACATCTGATAAGTGATGTGCTATTGTGCGGATGCATTCCGTTTATCACAAGTGTATCAAAGAGTGCTGAGGTAAGCATGGTAAACAAATTTAGTCGCTGTTGATGAAAGGTAATCTCATGAAGTAAGCTTTCGCTCGTTTTCTTCACTATCACGTACCTATTTGCTCCCACCTTACTGACGCACACTGCAATGGCAGCAAACTCATACATGTTTCAGCTTCTACCACAGGCTGAAATCCTCAGCAGAAGAGATGCAGAGAGTTCTTGGTGTCGCCATCCACAGGATCCTAGTGAGCATGGATTAGGTGGTGCGCTCACTGCGAGACTACCTCTTAAGAATACTGTAAGCATTGTGGATTCAGAATAAACCGAGTTTAAGATGGACAGGGATCACTAGCACCTTGGGTCCCACACATTCAGCATCTCCTCACACGTGTGAGGCAGTTGACGATTCAACTTTCGTTCAAATTCCAGTACCAATGATCTTGTAACGACTGGATACTTAAAAAGGCCTAACGCCTTCCTCAACCATAGCACTCTTCCTTTACTACGAGCGTTAACGTGCGCGTGTAGGCGGATGTATGGTAGCTCACACATCAGAGCCGTATCGAGATCGCTATAGTGCGTAGGGATGCCCCTGGTCGATGTGACACCACCCATTTCGCCGCATCTCCACACGCATTCGCCTCTCTGTCCTCTTAACTCGTACCGTCACTCCTCCTTCTTCCACCATGTGACTAAATCAATGACCCACTTCATTCCTTCTGACCATGTGGTTGTCTGATGCTTTGCTCATCGTCTCACACTAGGTTACGGTTACCGGCATGGTTCGCAATGTCGCCACCACAGTTGCAAACATTGTCAAGACTGCTTGCATACTGTTGTGAAAATAAGCCACTTAGTGCTGCTGCCATCAGGTAGCGGAGGTGGCTCCAGCGTTGTAGGGTAGAATGGGTGCTGTCGGAACTTATTCAAGCCTCTTTGAGGACACAAAGACTGTCTGCCTTCTGTCCATTCCAATCGCTTCTACTTCCCAGCATCCCCATTTTGACTGTGACATGAGGAGTCGATTTGATCTATGGAAATGTGTCCATTTGCGGTCACAGCGTTCATGATGCAACGCTGTGCATGATGCTGGTAGTGGTTTCAAAAGGACTGCTCCAACTGTCATCGATGCCACAATTTTATACAAGCGGTGACGGCAAGTAGAAAAGCATCGCAAGAAGTCCCATTCCAAGGCAGTTTTATGCATGTAACACAGTTTATTCTCTGTGCAGTCTTTTGACCACCTCCTTCTTTCCCTGAGGGCGTCAGAAGTCTGCAGGATTAAAGTCATTTGGTCGCGTAAACGCCCCTCCCCCCAGTTTACTTAGCACTCGGAACCTACAAGTAAATTGGGATCATTTGAGACCAAGCAGGATAATTACGAGAGTGGGATATGATCTCGGGGTATGGTG
>UYWX01000032.1:0-83593 GCA_900622495.1 Hydatigera taeniaeformis
CTCAAGGCGAGCACGAGCCACGCACTGCATGAAGTCCCCGAGTCAAACATGGTCAATTCCACTCAATGGAGGGATTGGGCTAAGCATGCGGACGAAAACACAAATACACCCAACTCCAACATTGTGCCTCCTCTCCTCCTGCTCCCCTTTTTTTCCTCTAGCACAGTTGTAGTTATCGTCATTATTCCTGTTATTATTACCATTCTATTTCCCCGACCACCACCATTCCAAACCTCACCATTGACATCCTCCTTCCAAATGCACGCTTGGTTTATGCGCGAGATACAAGGTGCATCGAAGTTATGCCCATTCCACACCATGCATTGCTAGTGTTGCGTGTCAGACGCGAATTTCGATGTTCTCATCATGGCAGCGGACAGTGGAAACCACATAAGGTTTGCTATAGCTCGTGGTCTGTGCCAATCAACGGGACGGATTGGAAGTCAAAGTTGGCCCCAACCAAACCCGACTTAACCCACACAGCCTTGGCAGCACAGCTCTTGCGCCTTCAAGAAGGCAGTTTGTTGAAGGAGAAGAGAACAAACGAAGAAGCAGAGACATTGCGTTGAATAATGTACGTACCGGTAGTAGGGGGCGGATCAATGCGCATCATCCCAGAGTTGCGGAGACCCGAGGGCGGACTGAGAAACCAGTCCGAGCGTTTCTGCAATCGCTCTAATTGTCGCTTCCTCACCGAATTGAAACACGAACCGTACACTGCTGCAGCACCAGAGCCATTGAACTGAAAGTGGAAACGCAGAAGCAGTGTCTTTCAATCGTGAATGACGCAACTCCAGGTGGAGCGAACTCTCCAATGCGTAATAGCATCATTCATTGCTCTCATGTCTCGTCACACGGGACCACTGCCTCGCATAAAGGGTTTGTGATACGATGTGGGAGGTGCTGAATCACTGCACCACCTATAACCCACGAGATCTGTGCTCTTTCTCGATGACATGATGTGTGTGTGTGTGTGTGTGTGTATGCGGATATTCGGAGACGAAGGGAAGGGGGAGGGGATGGAGATGGGTTGGAGTCAGTCAGGGGACGGAAGGGCGATAGCAGCTCATGACTGTGAGAATTGAAAGTATAAGTGTCGGGAGAGGTGGGGACGAGGCGCAGTTTGCAGAAATGGGATTAATCAAGTAAGGTGAGTTGGATTGGGATGGGTAAGGAAAGGAGAGCGCAAGAGAGATGACCCTTCACCACATTCATGCCACTTGGTGCAACTGCAAGGCACATGCCCATTGAACCACAATTACACCTCAGCTTGATTGTTCTAATATTGAACTACGACGAATATCTCCGCTTCTCTTTCCTCGTGGTCACGAATTTTTCACCATCGTCATGACCCGAGCGTCAGCAGTAGGAAAAGGGAGTTTATTTAAACTGAGGGAAGGGATTACAATGCTGAATTATGGGGGACCAAGATTTCCACACCGTCAGATGACATGACTATTGTATGGATGAATGATGAGCTAAGCCAAGTAGGGGGAGGGGATTTGTCGTTACGTTCTAAACAGAGGGGAATCTCCATAAAAAATGCAAGTCTACCATAGTAAAATCAATTCTGACGAACAAAGTATTTGACGTGTTCCAACGCGATGTGTCACGTTAACCTTATCTTTTTAGTCAGATTTCACGCTAGCCTATGAAAAACACTTCGAAGAGGTGACAGTGCTCAACTTGTTATTGTTGTTAAAACTTATAATAATATGATGCGGACTGCATTGAGCCAATCTTTTGACTCCAGGAGAGTAAAATAAAGCGCTTATTAGTACTCCTTAAAAAGGTGCTGTCATCGTGACCCAGAAATTTTGCTTACTTTTACTAAGTGGTTACTAAATAAATAAATGTGAGGGACTGATTGTAAGCTGTCCCTAAACACCACTAGCTAAAATGTAACTACTTCATATCCATCAGCCAAAGTTCTACTTAAGGGTGGCTGAGGCGTAGGTCTAGAATCGAAACCGGCAGAGGACCGACCAATTCTGGTGTAATGGAAATAAAACACTTAAAATATGAATTGCAGTTCCTGCCCAAATCCAAATGTTTGGCTTAAAACCATTAAGATAAAGCACATAGCCCAGGACCCTCACCAACAAAGCACAGCAACAGGCAAAGTGAAAATACAGTGTGGTGTCGAAAATGAAAACCAATTTCACTCGTAAGTCGACAGGCTAGTATCAATTAGAATTTACCGAAAGAAGCCTGATGAGAAATCGGGACAAAATTGATCAGAAACAGAAGAAAAATAAGCAAGCAAATGGAAATCAAGTACAATTAACGCTGGATGTGACGATAAGTGCACGGAGGGGGAAGTAATGTTGAAGCCAAGCTCTACTCATGCTAATATAAGGAATTGGAAAATGAGACCTTACGCAAACTAACAAAAAAATTGAAATACACTTTGAAAATCATGCGTCAAACGAAGTGAGCTTATTGAAGGAGAAGACACACCTCGAAGGCAAATTGCTTGACAGCTATGCCTTTAAGAGGCAGGTCAGGGTAAGGGATAGTAAGACATGGAGGGTTATGAAGAGTTTAGAGTGAGTGATCAAAGGATCAGAGTAAGCGAACGTACGCGAGAGGATTCTTGGGCACTCGAAATGTCATCGATTTCAGAGAGGGAGTCGTATTGGCGTCCAAGGATACCGCAAATTCGTTCGGCGGGACCCTGTAAACTCTCCACCATACCACTGCTGTCGCGTCGGCGGAAACGCGAGTCGCTGGCGTCGGTGGGAGTGGCGGTAACGCAGGTACGCTTCTCCGAGTATTGCTGAACCCGGTCGATGCGGTGATGGTGGAGGCGGAAATGGTTTAAATGCCCTGGTCTTCCGTCCTCTACTTTAGAAAACGAAGGCACTCAGTTCTGCATTCTAATCTAAACATTCTCAATGAATCCGTAACTAAATTTCCGAGAGTTTTCAATCGCACTGCCTCCGCTTTTAGTACTGCTTCCGTTCCATGTGTCAATATAGTTTGCGGGACTGATGAGGCAGTCTCATTAGTGACAGTAAAGGCAACTGGCAGAACCAAACCACATACCAGGTGACTTCTCAACTGATTTGCAGAATGCCTACATATGCATACCATGATTTGCTTGGAAACAAACATTTCTTTTCATATGGGAGCATCGCGTGTGTAAAAAGATCGTAAGCAATATAAACTTGGCAGAGAAGTACGGTGACAACAAGGCTCATTACAATCCAGGGTTCAACTATAGAAAGCTATTAAAAAGGGACGATACGATGAAGTGATTTGAGATTAAGGCTATACTACTTGCAAAAGAAACCTATTTCAGTGATAACGGTGGCAGTGTAGATTAAATAAAGTTACAGCAAAAGGTTTGAGCACCAACACTGAAGGAAAATATAAGTTTTCATTGATAGAATTTAAGAATAGCATTCTACCTAATTCGAAATTCACACACGGAAGGCAAAAAAGGAAACTGCAGACGGATGCTGATAATTTTCCAAAAAACCATATCAAAGCAAAGAGCTGACATTCCTAATAGCGGTAGCACATACGAATGAAGTTCAACCAATTTTCAAATACAACGCCGAGTTCTCAGTTAGGTGAATTTGAATTGCATAGACTAAGCGATTGTCATTGTGCGGATTTGCGTATGCATAAGTTTGAGTTAGACCTCCTCCCCATTATCCACCACTACGGTAAACAAAAACCTCAGAATATTGCAGGGTGCTGACCACATTTGCGATTCCACTTACAACTCTACGCTGCAAATTGTGGCCGCTTTAAAATGCACCACTCTGCATGCCAAAATGGTCAACTTCCTTTCCCACTTTGAAAGTGATCCCGATGCGATGACTGAATGGCTGTAAGCTAATGCAATAACAGTGACTGGGTCATCCACCAACCTCCACTCCTCTCATTTTGACTTCTCTCCTTGCCTCAATGCATAACAGCATTATATCTGAAGTCCAATGTGTAGGCTGCACCGGTTCCCCACTTCTGACAACTAAAACTGACCACTATTAGGAAACCTATAGTCTCGACGTTGAGCAACACAAGAAAACACAATCGCTTTGACATTCAATCGGTCATCCACATCGTCTGTCACTACACGTGGCATGTCGCGCAACCCATGGAAGACGCCCTCTTGACCACAACACAAAGACACACACAGTGCAACAAGCAACAAAAGCTTGTCACTTCCGACGCAGAGCAAGCACTCCAACGGGTCGAACAACCACTGACTGTTGACACCGATCTCCAAGGCAGCCCCATGCAAACTTGCCTCACTCTCATCGCAGTGCCACTAATGGCAGAGGCATCTCATTGACAATGCTTTAGATGGAAAGAGTAGTGTGGGTCAGTTACTAACCTAACATCAACGATGCGTGCCTTCAAAGATACATCTCACCACGCGATTTGCAAACATGAGAACCCCACACCACCCCATATGAGAATTGCGTAGAAGAACAGGACGCCTGCACACACGAGTATGAGATGATGGCGTTGACAGAACAACAGCACTATTCATGCTGAATGACAGACGACACGATGAAACCACGTCACACCACACACACAGGATTGTGGTGCGTGCATGAGAGGCTCCAATCGCATTCGGTTATCTGGTTGCATAAAATCGAATTGACTGCACATGGCGTCCAGTACCACACTGCCAGCATCATTAAGTACACCACCAACTAGGTGTGCAATGCCATCCCAACGACGTTGAGAAGGCGGCAGTGGCCATACTCAACGTTCCACTGAGCCTTCCAACGCCAACACCTTCATCGTCCAAGTAATGGTCACAGCAGCTGACCTAAGTAATGGTATTTGGAGCAACGTCAACAAGTCAGTGGTGTGGACAGTGAAGGAAGGCGCCACCAATGCGATGTGGCGAAATTTGAGCTCCACACCACAAGCACTCGTAAGAATGCCGAACAGACACTAGTGCTGCCAGCGTAAGAGTATGGTACTGTTAAGGTGTGCAGAAGGATAGAATAACTTTCAGAACTATCCCATTATTAGGCGAATGTCAAGGTGCATTTTCTCGCATGAAAGTTATGTGTCTCTTCATAGCATTTTTCAGAATGACAGGGCCTAGTGTGGATAGAAGGAACAGAAGTGTGCATAGTATAACTACGGGATGTCCACTGCTAGTGACGGGTGGGGCTTGTTACGCTCCACAAACCAGATACTAAAATATTGTGGAAAGGTGAGAGCTATCGCCCAAAGTCTGCACTCTGCGCCTGGCAATGCAATGATTGCTTGTGACGCCTAAAAAAGACGCCAAGATAAAATAGTCAGGAGGAATAGACAATGACTTGGGGGAGGGAGCTTATTTTGAAGCAGTGACTCGCCACAGTGTAGGTTTACCAGTAAGGGAGGGCCAAGTGATTTACTTACGGGTATCATTTTCGTCGATGAGGTGGTGGGACGACAATGTTAATGGGTGCTGGGCAGGAGTAGACTGAGCAGTTGGTTGTAGATCCGCCAGCGGAATTCGTAAACTGGATGTCCGAGAAGGAACGAACACACAATCAGCGGTCGGCCCCAGGAAATCACCCCCGCCATCTTTGTTTGCATTGGTAAGACGGAATTGCAGTTCTGGACAGTCCAATGCCATCGTCTCATTTGCGCACTCAAACTCCTCCTTGGTGACTTCTATGTGTATTTAATGAGTTACTTTACACACAAATTCAAGCGTAGGAAATAAATAGCACCACTATACCAAAAGACCTAACTTTTAATCTACCTTGATCGAGTGGCATGACTCAAGCGAATAGTAAGGGTTTATTCATGATATGAAACCTCATACCTTGAACAACTTCTAGCCTTACCACGGTTGAATGCATGCAATCCACGGATCTTGATTGCTAAGACACAGAGCAATGACTTGACATCACGGTTGGCTATGCATGACCACGCAGTTTCATTAGTGCACACATGGCAGGAATAAAGACCTTCTTACTCAAAAGCATTTTTTCTCAATTGTTCCTTTGCCAGCTAAGGAAATTGGTTTATGCAGTCATGAAAACACCCTCTATTTAGAACCACGCTGAAGTGACACTCACAAGAGTAGGCTTGGATAAAAACTCCAGCTAGCTAAAGTGCTGGTCATACCAAAGTAATGGCTTTGCAGCTGCAAGTCACTATTCGATCCTACTGTCAGCATATTCGTCTGGGATTACAGTGGAAAAGAGTGGAGGAAATGTTTGAAGCAAACCAGTGAATAAAGCCATAGTTAACTGGAGTATAGCCATAAAATTAAAAGGGCGTGAATGAGCTCAATACAATTAGTGCGTTGACCGCGCATCACCTTGACTGACCCATAAACATAACGACCTCCATGGTTTGAACATGCTTTTTGCAGAAACCGCAACACGACATCACCCGTATCACAAGACCATAGATAAATCCACTTCAAGTCGAAGAACAAAGGACACAGAAATGAGTTTTGTCATTCAAAAAGCGAACTTGCACTAATTGCTGCTACAAATTCAACTATGACATTTATAACCATAAATTAAGGCCACAGAAAGTCCAACCTCGCGGGTTGTACATAGGTGCAGTGGTGGATTTTTTATAACAATTTGGTCTTCTGCATAGAGAAAAGGAAAGTAAAAATGCCACTCGCGCTAGTGGCAGAAAAAATGACATAGAAAACTTTTAATTTCGCAACACAAGTGGCTTGGCAGAAGAGAGTGGACAATGAATGAGGCGTGGCCTAGCCACCATTAGCCGTGTAAAAATTGCAGCCACAAGGAATTAGATAGCTATTTTCAGATTAGGGATTAGTGGAATCAAAAAAAAAACAAAAATTAGGAAATAGCAGACAAAGACAATTAATAAACGCATAATCACATAAAACGGACGGCCATTTGCCAACAGCCTACTTTCTCATCGATAATACCTCTTTCATTTAGACAATTTCAGTTTGGAACAATTGTATACAGTTACATATGACGGCGATACTACCATTTAAGCAGTGTATTTGCGCCTGAGGCAAGGTTTCGTATCGAACATGATCAAATCAATTTGACGGAAAGAGAGAAGGGAGGAAAGCGAATGATCTGCTGCTGACTCGAACCTTCAACTCACCAACCAATAAACAAGCGCTTTCTGCGAAGCAATATAGGCCATTAAGAAGTAATTGCCCTATGATAAGCGACCAAAGCACAAATGCATAGCCATATTTAAAAAGCGAGCCTATTAATCAATATACAGATTACTTTCCCCACTTGCACCGAAGTGATCAAAGTGGAGGAGCTGATAGGGGTGGGATTGAAGTATGGACGCACCGTCTTTCAGAATGTCGAAGCCGTGCTTTTTGCTCTCCTCAATAAGCATTTGGCGAAACATCTGAGTGGATCGCAGTTCTGTCAAGATGAGGAGGGATGCATATCAAAAAAAAAATCAATTTTAGAGGCATTATGTACATTACGAAGGTTAGTGAAAGCAGTTTGGCAACGCCAAAAGACACGAAATTAATAGAGCGATTAAACAAAGTTCACGTTAACTCACTTGGAACATTCTTTGGAAATCGAAACTCATATTTGAATTTCTCTATCCGTGAAATGCTTGTGTTTGTCTCGCGAGTGAAGTATTCGATTAATTCACGTCCAAAGAGTTCCGTTGACGCAAAGCCCACAATGAGGACTTCCATAACTTTCGATGCTTTCTCAACCTAAGTTGATGACGTTAATCAAAGAGTAGCAAGACAGTTAACAGTTGGCAGCTCACATATAAACAGCAATGAGGACAGAGTTTAAACTGAATGAAATGAATCTCAACTATGGAAAAATCTACACAATAGAACAAGATACAACAAGAGAAATCGCCTCGTCATGAAATGAAAATAGTGAACATTGTGAACCGAATGGAGTGGCAAGATTCTTACCTTTTCAGGCGAATATGTACAACTAGGGAAGATAGACCCCGCTACGGACTTTGCTACAGCTTCAACAGACATTGCGTTAACCTCGGTGTGATAAATCATACGAAACCACGTTCCAAAAAGCAGAGTTAGCAGCTGCTGAACCATTTTTGGCTGTGACGTAATAATGCTGAATAAGAGTTACGCAGCATGATAAAATACAGACTGGACATTTGCAAAGGTCAAGAAGCCGATGAATAATTAGTTTAAAAATCGACTTCATCCAAATGAGTGGGAATTAACTTACGACTTCATTTGAGCGTTGCGGGCATCGATATCAGGAATATCTAACGCTTCTATCAAGGCCTCTTCAGCCTCCTCACCAAGAATTCCTCCCTCAATATGAAGCAAAAAACGCTTTGCTATGTTTGCAAGCGTATAGAAATTGTAATCTGTCCAATTGATCGGTCGTCCCGACTCCAAATCTGATACTATCTTTTTGATGGATTGAATATTTCCCGGGCGCCTAAACAAGTCAGTAACGGCAACGCCTTCACGAGCGATATATACGAGAAGGTCCTGAGAAATATCAAGCAAAAGTCACAAATTACCCTTAACTGAGAAGCAATGTTTGCAGACTTGAATGCGTCAACGATTTTTACATTAAAGCGGACCTTCGTCGGCCTCCTTGTAACACCATGTTTCCGACGTACGCATGACTTGATGTTCTGTAAAATAGGCATCTGGAGGATGACAGAATGGATGACGATCCCAACGTGATCACCCTGTATTTGAAACGCTGAGGTTAACCTCAGCTATCCAATTGCCACGCGATATTGTAACCAATTGAATTTGCCTAAGATTAGGTAGAAATCATTTACATTAAGTAATGCCCAAGTCACTAAAGGTATTATGCAAAATGTAACCTTTAAGGGACACAGAAACACCATGGGTTAGAAGATGGAACAAGTGGAAATATTAGAAGCTTTCTAAGTGAATAAAGCTTAAAAAAATTTAAAGCAGGTCATTAGGTTGTTCAGGAATTTTAATAATTAATTATCAAGCACTGACGTAAACACAACATCCCTGTGAAAATGTCATGGTGTACCTTTAGGTGAGGGATTTTCAGTAAGCATGCGCTTATGGTGAGGCGAATCCCATCCTAGCTATTCAAGGGTTCCGTTTGGTAACGGGCCCATGAGACTGGTCTCCATTCCTCGACATGCTGACATAAAGTGGCGGAGTGGGGCTTTGACATGCCCCTATGGACAACCCACTCGGTGGAAGCAGGATACCACTAAAGATGTCATTAAAAACCTGGGTACTTTATTTTGCTCTGGCTCGGCGAGCTTATCTACGGATCAGTCAAGGTAAAACTTCTTCCATCTCTCGTGCAAGCATTAAATCCAACTTAGTGCATTCTTCTGCCCAATAAGAAGCTCTAAATGCTACAATTACAGTAAAACCTTTGAATCCCATCTTGTATGCTAGTCTCAGGTGTACAACTATCAGCATTGCTAAACCAACAGGTAAACCTCGACACCATTTCAACGCTTTTAACGTGGTAAATGGTTAGGCGGTAAACCACTCATTCACTTAAGAAACGGAACCTGGAAAAAGTAACTAAATCATGTGAATGGGAAGCACAAGCATTTAGAGAGGAAAAAACAAATTAAAGAACAATGCCTTCATAATGCGCTAACACTTTCGGCCACCTCGCCACAATTACGACTAGATCAGCCGACTCCCAACTAAGGTTGCAACAGGATTGATAACAATTGAAACTTTGGTCAAAAAAATCCATTTAGAAACAAAATAAACTACTAGGGAGTTAATAATGTAATGGCTTTGCACTGTTTGGATAATGAAGTTAAGCAATCACCTGAAGGGGCCGAACACAAAAGCAGAACTTTAAAGGAAGCTTTCGGGATACATAATTTTTTGAGACATACTATACCACTTTAGTATTCCTACGAGCCTACTGCTGCTGCAGTGCAGTTTTCGTGCTTGTCATCGTACCATGGACCTCAATCTTAACGTTAAATAGGCTGGCGCAGGTCTTCCGTAAGAGTAACTAACAAATAAGCGAAGCTTCGTTTTTATCAGGGATCTTTATTACCAGATCTCAAAATGGTTTTCTCCATTTGCAAAAGTTCATCGTAAATTAAACCATAGGATCGATGCCCAATAAAGAAATCTGATGGCGTACCTATAAATTGCAATGGTGATGGGGCCAGTGTACACTTTTCACCAGGGCGGAATTTGCGTGACGTCTGCGCGATATGTCATTACAAGTAAATTTGGCTAACAGTAGGCATAATGTGCGGTCAGACACAGTTAAAAAGCCTTTACTCGATGACTTACAACAAGTTACCAAACATTTGAACCATAAAATGTTAAAACTTGGTTTTGAAAACCTTTACACTCACTATAAACACTGAGTAACCGCTTATGAGTTGCGATTTCGAAGTCATTTAAAGTGCATCTGTTGGTTACCTCAAGAGCATCACTACATTTTAACATTAAACGTGTATGGCTGCTCCGAATATAATGTCTCAATCCACTGATGTACTAATGCAGAAAAAGTTGAATGAACTTGCAGTATATCTGGAACGCGAGTTGGATTCAAAGCCTA
The DNA here is from genome assembly GCA_900622495.1 of Hydatigera taeniaeformis. Taxonomy (NCBI): domain Eukaryota; kingdom Metazoa; phylum Platyhelminthes; class Cestoda; order Cyclophyllidea; family Taeniidae; genus Hydatigera; species Hydatigera taeniaeformis. The sequence goes on from UYWX01000032.1 coordinate 10,485, forward strand.
AATTGGAGTGCAAGCACGAAAGTGCAAAAATCTGTGCTCTAAACCAGCGGTTTTCCATCGACTCAAGTGACGGCAAACCCCCGGAAGGCAAATCTTTGCATCATTCGCCTGCTAACAGGAAAACGAAACATCAAACCAAAAAATCTGTCTCTTCCAATGAGAGTACGCCTCGGAGTTCAATCCCAGTTACATTTGCTCAGGAAGAGGATGTGAATTCGAGGCTTAGTGTAAGTTTGTTTATTGTTGAAATCTTAAATACACATAATGGCCTATACCACCATTCCCATTAAAGTCAAATCCACTACGTTTATTTATTTATTTTATTTATTTGACCCTTGTGCAAGTTTTGCTATTCGTCAGTTAAAATGTAAGCTAACAATATGAAAATCCTCCCGTTTAGAGAACTGCGAATTGTTGTATAGGAGCAGATTTTTCAAACACGGGAGATGCTGCTTGTCATGCCGGTTTTTTGGACATGGAGGAAGAAATTAACGTGTTGGTGAGTAAATCCAAAGGCTGACTCAAGCGTCAGAACATATTAGTGATGCGTACCTGTTGTAATTTTTGCAGAAAGTAAGAAATTCGGAGCTTTTGGAGAGATGTCGTGTTCTTGAAAATGACTTATGTCGTACCACAGATGAAAGAGATAAATTGTCTGGAAAAATGAAGCGAATGTTCGATGCTGTGGCAAAAGTTCATGAAGATGTCACGGCTGAGAAGACCAGGCGAGTGCATTTGAGGGTTTTATGAGCTGAAAAATAAAAGACCATTTCTTTAGCTTGACACATCCTTCGTTAAGTACAATAGCTGATCAAAACCAGCAAATGAATTTTTTAGCCCTTAAGCCCATGTCACCAGTCGTAAACACAACTACTCCAGTTTGATTAAGACTATTGCGTAAAAAACTGGCTTCGAGAATATCTTTAAATTTATGTTTTATTTTCATACCATCTAAGGTTGTATTCAATGCGCGAAAGCATCGAACTAGAATCGGCAAAGTTTATGGAAGAATTGGACCATTTGAGAGACACGCAGGGACACCTCGTAGAAGAGGTAGAGCATGTGTATACTGAAAAGGTTAATGTGAAGACAACACAGACGAAGGAGCTACGAACAAAGGTTAGTCGAAGTGTGAATGATGTTCACCGACCCAAAGGTTCTTGTTCCAATGTCTACTGATGTGCTAAAGCACCAAATGTATGAGCAATGTTTGGCCAACAACTACAGCTTAATCATTTCATTAATTTTGAAGTAAAAAAACATTACCATGCTTTATGGTGCCTTATACTAATCATATTTTTAAGCTTCATTTGCAACTGGCTGGCGATAGGGGAGAGGGTAATAAAGATGAAGCAGAATCCCTCAGGATGAAGTACTTTGATTTATGTCTAGCTAACTTGGAAGTCTGCCAACAATGTTAAGGAGTGCTAAGTGGGTTGAAAGTTTTGAGGTCTTGCCCATGAAATGCTTCTTGCTGGAATAGAAAACTGATATTATTATTACCAGCTTCTTTGGCGCCAATGTGATATGGATAGTGTCTGGTAGGTACCACGGTGTTACCTGTGCAAGCTTTGAAAAAAATAAGGGTGTAAGTCCATTTGCTTGCATTAATACCTACTGAAATCATTTGCTGCATTTTGCAAATCAACTCTTTGCTACCATTATCATTCTAGCAGTTGCTTATGAGAAGTTGAGCTGCTACATAGTCACTTTGAAATTATAAGCAGCATGGAGAATGGGTGCATGCCATGGCAGTGGCAAATTAACTCATCTTCTCCATGTAATGAACCAAGTTTGAGCTGATTAAGGTTTTTGCATCAGTATTTATGACACTTACACACTACAAATATAAATTTTGAGAAGGAACTAAAAAGGGTCAACTTTGCCCACGTTAAGGAGACGGGACACCTATGCGACAAAACGGCTACGATGGAGCGTGACTTCACGGGGAGGACTGTTTGCATGGAAAGACAAGTAGATGAGAGACGTGAAGTAGAGAATCTTAATGCTTACCTCAGGGATATTGCAAAGGTAACAGTTGACCTTAAGCCCAAGCATTTACACCCCTTTGTGGACATCAAAAGCCTTCTAAATGATCGACTTTTCTCATGTTGCAAGTCTGCGCCAAACAGTTAAAAAAATCTTGTGGAACACTATGAGGTGTAGCCTGAATTAATCCAATTTTATTTTAAAAATGACGTCCTAATTTATTATTTTCCCCTTCCCTCTTTCACTTTAAATACCGCTTAATGTGTGCTGGAATGCAGTCTATCGTGAAAAGGAATTACTCATTTGAGGTGTCACTGTGCGATGATTGAAGTTGGGCTTCTGGCTTTAGATAGTGGAGGACCTAAAGGCAGTGCAAGTGGGTATGAAATCGCAGCATGATCTGATCAAAGACACTTTTACACAAATGCAAAACAGACATGAACACGTCCTGCACCAATTTGAAGAAAACTGTCAAAACTCTACAAAGGTAAACAAATTTTTCCCATATCTCTTAGTTGAGACGCAGCAGGAGGATACCCACTCGAAGGCTTTATAAACTAACTAAAGAAGCAATTTTGCAATAGAGTGAATTAAACTTGGTAATCCTTTCCTCCAAAAGTTCTATTAACGTTATCAGGTAGCACCTTGGTTTAGATTGTCATTTTTGTAAAGTGTGGGTTTGTGCCTTGTCAGCCCCAGTGGATTCAAACTGCATTGAGCTTTTATTTACGTGTTCTTTGTGTAGGACTTGGTCAAAATGATCCAGGAGGAGAACCAGCGAATGTGCAGACTGAGGGAGGATTTGGGACTCTGTGATGATTTGGAGAATATGTGGAGGGAACGAGTCAAGGATGATCTCTTGGGAGAGGTTGAAGAAGGCTTGCTTACGACAGGGATTAGATTTCAGCTGGAGGAAACCATCACGGCTCTTTACGCCACTGTAAGCCTTGTTAAGCTAGCCTGATTGCATCGACTGGACAACTTCATTTGTGAGAGAGCTGAGTAAAACCACTTCTAACTATAAAAAAACTAGTGAATACATTTGGAGCCAGCTCACTTAGCAGGTTAAAACGAGCAGATGAATTGGAAGCAGCTATTTCATCAGGTGAACCTAATACCACACGGGTAAGCGAAAGGGTAGCAACGGAATTCACCAACGGAGAGATGATGAAATTATGAACCTTGTGTCGCAGAGTCAACGCAGAGACAAATGCTAAGTGGGGGCATGAGAACCTAAGGCAGTAACTTTACTTCCGCTTGGTTTCGACGGCGCTAATCACGTGCAGCACTAAAATGTAGCCTACTGAGACGCAGACGAGATCTTACCAACGGCCCTTCTCCGGCATCTCACTCATAGAAATGTACTCTTATCATACATGAACAATGATGCTAAATTCCATGCTTAAAACTATTTTCATAGATCAGAAGACACTGTCAGCACCTCACTGCTAACATAATTTGTTTCCCATTAAGGTGAAAACGCTAAAAAATCGGTTGACGACGCTAGAAAGGGAAAATATGAAACTCCAGGCTCGCTTGCTAAGACATGGCGAGAAGCTCACTTTGACACACAGAACCCACGGTGCCAAGGCGTCAAACGATTATAATGCATTCTGAGAAAATGACACACTAGTGCCATGACACACCCGTGAGTTAGTTACTTTTGTTATCAATCTCATTTGGATCACATCCACAATGATCAAAGGCTTACCAGTTCTACCTGTAGCAGTAGCTGTTATAAGGGACGAAGTTAAAGTGTTGAAAAATATGCCAGTGCTAAACTCTTTATTGTAAATGGAACTGCTAGACATAAATGTCTTTTCACTCCTCCGTCACAATTGTGAGGCCGTGCATTGACTTGATTTCTTGGTTCAAAGCCTAAGACGAAAAGATGATGGATGAAAGGCCACCAACCTCCTTCACAGACCGATGCTGGGCTAGAATTGACATGCCGGAAAACTCTTTTGATTTTACGAATATCTGGTACATCGCCCCGCATCCACCTCGACGAAAATCGAGTTTATCCATCGCCAATTTAAAACTCACCACCCACATCGGTAACTTCAATAGCCACCGCCTTCGGGAAACGAGTCCTCAGCAGGGCCCTTAATCTCGTTTCAGCTTGGGTTGCAAGTGGACGGCGGGAAGCCGTTAGAACGAGTGGACCCCGAAGAAACTAGCAAATTGCAAGTAATTAGTATTCTATTGAAACATTAAGCCACCGAAACAAAGAAAGTGCGATTGGCGATTTGGATGATACATTTTTAATGGTTGAGAAATCCAACCGTAAAATGTCCAATTAAAAGCCTGAGTAAAAGTAAAGTTTAGACCAAATAATCGCTAGTCCTTTCTGACGTTCTACTTCCATCGCATATTTTCGAAATCGAAAGATGACACTAAGCCGTCAATTGGACCATCTCGGCTGTACAAGCGTCTGTAGAGTAAAGCTTCTTTATAGTCCCTCTGAGCGTATTTCATTGATGGCAAGTCCAAAACTAAAAAAATAACAAAGTTAGAATTTCAAATGCGATAAGAGACAATACTTAAAGGCACTTACTATAGGCTTTAAGAAAAGAAAGGTAAAGCATAGCGACGGACATTACAAAACAGGCCCAAGCAACGCCCAACTTCCAACGTGGATGTGGAGCCATAGTCTCGGCTAGAGTCATGCGGAAGCTGTAACGATAGAGCTGCTTCTTTTCATCGATGGTTAGTTTTTTCCAATCATCCTGCTCCTTCTTCCTCAAGGCTTCAAACTGGAGAACAAAATGAGCCGAAATCCTACGCTTACTATATCGTCATTTTCTCTAAAACGGATAGAGGGATAGGGAAAGTGTGGGTCGTCTAAATATTGAGGGTTCCCATTTCGACCAAACCCAACAATTTCCCGGTTCCCGATGTATGGATAATATTTCTTAACTAAAGGCGAAACTACTGATGCTGCCGATCGGGAGGACACGCTTTCAATCTTCAGCACATGAGCCAAGCCCAATACCTACGGCATAGCGAAGGAAAAAGCGTTAAAAAAAGCAAGACGTGACAAAAATGAACTCGTTCAAATAAAGAGAGCCGACTGCCTCCAAAAATAGATAGAAAGATAGGCGAAGGCTCCTCAGAAGGGAACGCAAAGTAATTTGCTTACAAGTAACGGAAGAGTGGGACGTTACCTTGATGCCCCTAAGCATACTTGCAGGCTAACTACGCGGGTCGGATCCATGAACCAGTAAAAATAAAGAGATGGTGGGTGAGGTGCTGTAAATGAGACATTTAACTTTACTAGGTAAAATAGAGATTAGCTAACGGATTATAAAACACAATGGTTACCCTATGTATAGTTGTAGTGGTAACCTATTACAGAAATCGCAGTTCTTGCAGATTTACTGGGTGTAAATCTGAAATGTTACAAAATGACTATGCAGAGCTTTGTCATGAACGGGTCAATTCCTTTTATGCTTGTTTTTTATCTGTTTAATGTGCTGATGTGTTTAGGCTGCTACTACTGTGACTTTCATATAGTACAGAATATGTAGTGATGGCTGATGCGGGAGGTGTACCAAGGGGAGCACAAAGAGGAGAAGAGCGGTGTACTGCCTGTTTACGCGGATGTCAGGTGTTTGACGGTCGCTTTAGGATGTGTCTGGTCCTTGTCATCGTGGGCTGGCCTTCGCAGTGTGCTTGGGCACATTTGCTCTGTTCGCTTCGAAATAAATGTATCCAGTCTCACTTACTGTCCTCTTCCACCCTCTAGGAAGTCTCAGGATGCTACAGAAGCGTATAACAGATTCTTCTTATAAAATTTTCCTTCCAAAGCTCTTGCTATTGCTAATTAAATCTGTTTCAGAAGGTTCACACTTCTGATCTGATTTAGAGTTCTAAAAGATCGATTCTTTTCATACAGTAATGGTTGGAAGAACCGGTGAATTAAGTGTCTTAAAACAGGGACTATTTGCAAATGTGCGCGCTTTCTTTCAAGCTTGTTGCTTACAAGAATAATGCTTATGTTTGTCTAAATCGACTTGTTTAAAGAGTGTCATTTTGTGGCTATATGAGTTTTGTTATTGTGTTTGTGTTCGGGTTGGCTCGGGTGTTGGTGATCTGAGCTGACAGTTGCCAGCCTACCTTAGTTCGCTTCTTTTTGTTTCCACTGTGATTGAAGACGTATTTTGTTAACAATCAGGAATTAACCATATTTTAGCTACTAAATATGAATTCGCTTGACAACTTGGACCATTTCTTTGACGCCTATGAGAAGGCAACTCATCAGGTTAGCGGGTGGTTAATATTGTCATACTTGCAAGCCTTCGCTTCAAAGCCATTGCAAGATCATCTCAAAGCTCTTTTTGCATGTCGATTTTTTGCATAATCTTGTGTGAATATATTTCTGCACTTTCTCTTATTTTTGCCTTCTCCACAGCTACGGCTACTGATTCCATCCCTCAATGAGAGTGTGGCTACATCTTTGCGTTCTCACCTGGCATCGTCTCAGAGCAAGTTAGATAAGGAGGTTTATGCGGGACTTCCCACTCTTCATAATTCGCGTTCCCTCTTTCAAACTCTTGAGAGGTGTACCCCTCCGCTTGGGTTTTTGACGCAGGTGGATGTTTCGAATCTCCATGCTCGCCAATTTCTTAGTAGATTGGAGTTGGTTGCCATTCTCGCTAGTGTTTATGAGTTGGTAAGCAGTATTTTATCTCATTCTACGAGGATGGTAGTCTTGGGATTTAACAATCTCTTGGAGTCTTCATAAAATTTACATAGCGTATGCACTTGGATTTGCCTTTTTTTGTTTGGATGATTTCAACGTTGTTTTCTTTCACTTGTCCTTACTTTCGGTCCTTACAGCTTATGGCATAAATTTAAACGGTGCCAAAATACAATTTGGGGAGAGATAGAGAAACATTTGACTGCAGCCTATACTGCGGGGAAGGCAACTGATTGAAGATAATTTTTTGGCCCTATGTGTGGATAAAAGATTGTTGCCATGCGCAGTTGTGCATAGCTAAATTGCAAACCCTCAACGATAGAGAAGCGATAGAACTTTGGGGTGTGATGTCTAGTGCGCACCTTTTTGGAGCCCCCATTCGAACCGCTGGTTGACTTATTTTGTTTTGGGATTTTTGGGTTCGCTAGTATTGATGTTTCAGGTCTTATATCTCGAACTCCTGTATCGTTTCCACTGCCGTAGTGCTCATTGACATTTTAGCACTCGACAGAGGCGGCTGCATGGCAAGCTGTCGAAGTTCTCTCCCGACACACACAGCGGGTGATTGACGAAGTATACGGTCTTGTGAATCGTGCGTTTTTGAAGTTGAGAATTGCCGAGCAAATGTGCTTTGCTGATAGTAAAAAACTTATGCATAAAATCGGTCGAATCCAGTCTGCACTCAAGTCCAAATCATCTCTCTTTACTGCCTATGAAGACTTAGTGTCCAGAGTGAGATTGCCAACGGCACATGCAAATCTTCAGTGTGTCGTGGTGGATTCATTATTGGTCTACTTGGAACATTATGACAACGTGAGCTTCTATCATAAATAGACTTGAAATCTTGGGGCTGTACTCTCTCAGTACCAAAGTTTATTTTGCAGTGGTATGCCATCAGTTCGCGCCTCGATATTGTGATGATGCGTCACAAGAACTTCCTCGACAGTAAAGTTTGGGCTGCTGTTTACTGTCGTGCTTTTGCAAATTGGTTGACGCTTCGCGCACGGTTGTCTACTGGTGCTCCCCCTGCACTTATTACGGATGAAGATGTCGAAAATCCAGTTTCCTCGCTGTTTGCAGCGATTAATATCAAAACACACGGTCGAACGTTGGTCAAATTTATCATGAGTCATATTGGCCTTCAAGTAGATCATTGTGACGACGACAAGGAAAACTTGCCTCCTGGAGAAAGTTTGTACCCTAATCGTTTAGGCGCGTCTAATATTTCAAGTATGCTTATTAACAAAGTTTTATGCTTCACAATTCAACAGACACTTCAGTTGATCGACTTCATATTACAGCACAGGATATGGTGAACTTGTGGTTGGGCTCTCGACTGCTTTTGAATGGAACACTTCAAGTAGCGGAACTCTACACACTCCTTGGCACTGTCAAAGAGGCCCGTGTTTATCAATTAGAATTGCTTCGTATCGCTCAAAGGCTCCATAATCCCTCTTGGTATTCCCATTGTACTTTAAATAGTAGTCGCATGAGGTCGTTCTTTATACTAATGTCACTTTTTTTTTTTGAATTTAAGTGCGCAATCAGCAATTTGCATGATGGCTTATACTGACCTCATTTCACAACGCAAATGGGCATTTGATCTTCGACTCTCCCAATTGAAGCATATTGTCAATTGCATTGTTTCGCTTGACGATGTACTTAAGTCTCGGAATTTATCTCTTACAAATAAGACCAATAAATCCAATGATGAAAAGGCGGAGGAAGATGAGGAGGAGAGCGGTTTTCTCAAGCATGGGAATCGGAAAAAGCAATCCATCGAAAGATTATGTGATAGTGATGGTGAGGAGGAGTACGAGGGAATGGCCACAAATCCGGTAGTGGATGCCTTGGCTGGTGGTCTTCCAGAAGTGTATCCTGTTACGCCCATTGAGGGCATTGCGGTTATAAAGTCGCCAAGTGGCTATCCATCTCTTCAAACAGTGATGGAGATCCTTTCGGCGAATAGCGGACAAAGGGCGTGTGACGAGGAGGGTGTATTTACACCATTTGCATGCAGCTATAAAATTCTAAACGGATGTCTGTGGGTGTGGATGGGAGAAGTGGCTGATCTTATACGGACCAAGGTTATTGGTCGTGATCACTTCTTTTCGGCTCTTGTACCAACCAGTCAAATTAGTGAAGAAGTAAGTGGCGTTCCAATTTTTCGTGATCAGCGCCATTGCTTTAATTTTTAGAAATTGTTCTCATCCGACGATCTGTCAACTATGTTGGAGAATAAATGTTCAGTGTCGTCGTGTGATGCTGCTGTCACACCGGCTCGGCCTTTGACGAAAGCAGCTCGTGCAGCAGCTAGAGGAGCTCAAGCAACTTTATCTACCCCGATTCATTCAACAGGTCGGGATGATATTTCAGATAGATTTCTCCGGCCACCGAATGCGCTTCTTCGACTGGGTGTGTCTCAGCCCAAAGATGACGACTTTATAGTATCATCAAAAACCAGACGAGGCGTCAACGCTGCTAAGGCTTTGTCTGCTCCAGTAGCTATTCAGAAAGGTGCCTACCATTTTGTTAGACTTTCTGACAGACCTAGGGACGGGCTATTTCTATTTTGCTCTAATTCTGTTCTGAAGGCCTTCTAATAGTCAGTAGACCCTTAGGTAAGGGTTGGACCAACTTGGTTGCGTAGATGACCCTACAATTTCTATAATCTACTAGTTTTGCAGCTATTTGTGAATTTTTCACGCCCAAGTGTGGTTTATTTCCTATCTTATTCCTGTTCTCGGTCTGCAACATCCAGTTGACAGTAAATTCTTCTCCGCTTCGAGTAGAAACTATTGAGTTCGAAAGCGTCGACCGTTCTCGTAGAAGTGGCAGACCAGTTGATTTAAGTCTGAAAGCTCCGGGGGGTGCGGAAATTCCATCCAGTTGCTCTTCTTCGCTATCAAACCATCTTGGTTTCCCCACATCACGTTTCGTGCCTGGCAGGGAACTCAAGACGTCTCTCCAAATTCTTCGTGATAACGATGTTCAGAAGGTTGTTTCGTTTGCCATTTTTTCCAGTATCAGGTTATTTTTGCCATTATCATCATTTTCATTGCTATAAGGTAGCAGCTGTACTTTTAACCAGGAAATTTAGTTTATTACCCTTGTTTCCGTGTCCATAGGAAGTTACAACATTTTGTGCATCCGAGTACTGCGATATTAATGATGGAAAACAGCTAGATGAAGAGGTGGAAGAACCGGTTGAAACCTGCCCCGCGGTAGCATTCCGTGTTCCACTCCCTCGTAATCTCAAATTGACTAAAAAATATCTTCCTCATGGTCGTCCTCACATCAATCTTGCTTTGCCTTCGTCCTTGCACGACCCTCCTGAAACCCTGATTAAAGCTCAGGACGCCTTCGCTGACCGTCTTTATCGTGCTTACTCCAATCTAGCTGCATTTCCTGTACCTCATCTCTTGCGGCCAGTTTGTCAGTGGTTAGGACTGCGCTGGCTAGGACTCGGAAATCAGAATCAGGCGGCTCGTTACTTCGGCCAGGCAACTGGAATTGCGGCATGTGGCCTTTTCACTTCGATTCTCTCTTCTAAGCTTAAGTACGTATCTTGCCACGTTGGGTTGTGCTTGTAGTAAGTGCTCTCCATTCACCTTCCCTAACGCTTGTCCAAGTCAGGTATATATTTAGTCGTCCTTGCAAATTGGTCTTTGCTCATTTTCACTTGGCGCACTGATTAGTGGAACAATGTGCTTTATGGGTGTCACTTTTTCATTTTCTCACACTATGAGCACTACTGATCCAAAGTCGAATGGTACATCTGCTACACGAAATTAATTAGCGCAATGTAAATAGGCTTCAAATGGGGCTTCCTACATCCACAGCTTTTGGAAAGCCGGTAACCAGTGGTTTGCTAATTGCTCCCTCAGATTCGAAGTTTGCGCGGAATCTCTGAGGTCGGTTTACGCGATGTCAGCTCCAAACGACTCCAGTGCATACTTGAATTCTCGTTCCAACGAAATGCCACCCATGGACGTGGTTCAGCTGATGCTGGTGGATGAATTAGGTCAGGTGCAAACGTTTAACAATTATGATAGCGACGGCACTCAACCCGCCGCAGATCTCGTTACTGGTGGCTTGGGTTCTCGAAAGCACGTTTATCTCATCGCTACTCGATGGAGTCTAGGTGATTCGAAAGTCGTCTGCGAGTCGCGTGTTATTCATAACTTCTCTTTGACTGTAAGCACTTACTATTTCCTTATGCTCGATAAGGTGTAGCTGTAGTTTGGTCTTTAGATATCATTAACCTGCTCTTTGTCGCTCATGCAAATGCTTCTTTCGTATTATGAGCTTCATTTCTTGCTTCCAGGGTCTGCAGTATCTAAAGGACTTTGATGAGCTTCAAAGTCGTAACGTCGAGTCAATGCAGGAAGAGGACCGTCGTCGTTTTTGGTCTCTCCGTTTTTCTCTTGATAGTCAATTGAAGGTGATGTGATAGATTACATGCTTTTCTCTGGTTCGCGTACTTACAGGCATTTTCTTGAGATGAATGCGTTTTAGCGACAATGATATTTCAACTCTCTCCTTCAGAATAGCATTTAATACCAGCATGATAGTGTGGGATTGTTGCTGCAGATCCGGTTTTAATTCTCATCTTTGCTTCACGTGTTCAGAACCTTATCGATGAAATGCGAAGTCATTGGTTTACCATCGAGGATCTTAAATGGATTAAGGGAGAAGGCGATTCACAAGACTGCGGATGCAAAAGATCGTGTGTCTTAGTCCTCGATCGAGTAAGATCCCCTTCTCCAATTCTTCTTTAAGTCTTGAGCAGTGATTTTACGAGCTCTATTTCTCAGCAATTGACCTTGCTACCATGGGAATGGATTATTTGGGGACAATGGGATGAAGGCGAAACGAAATGTTACGTTCCTGGTGTTTGCCGGAATTTCTCTATCAGCCTTGTCGTTGGTCATCTTAATTTAACCAAGTCCCATGTCGCCGAGTTTGACCCCCACTCCGCCTTCTACGTGGTGAATCCGGAGGCTAACCTATCCCACACAGAAACCACTTTTAAGGACTATTTTGATCAGAACTTCCCAAAATGGGATGGGATTCTTGGACGTCCACCACAGGCGCAAGAAGTGCTACGTGGATTCACTCAGAGAGACTTATTCGTCTATTTGGGCCACGGAAATGGGTCGAAATGCCTTATGTCTGCCTTTGACGAGGGTCAGAATGCCAAGGCCGTGGCGCTCATCATCGGATGCAGTTCCGGTCGACCACGCCTAGAGGGAAGGCACGAAGCCTACGCTTCTGTCTTCAATCATCTTATTACTGGAGCGTGAGTTGCTTGCTCTTCCAACTAATTCGCTTTGTTGGTGGTCAATAGGTATTGATTGTTTTTCAAAGATTTTAGATGAATGTGAGGTTCCCTCTAAATAAGTATTTTACAGAAACTTTTTTTACAATTTAGTCCTACTGCGGTTTCGCTGCTGTGGGATGTCACAGACAAAGACATTGATCGTTTCACACAAAAATTCATTGACAATTGGATTTTGCGAAGGGACGAAGATGATACAACATCATCGTCAATGACATGGAAGATATTCAGAGCCACGAAGGCCTGCAAGTTGCAAAGCCTTGTGGGAAAATCTGTCGTTGTTTATGGAATTCCGGCTGTCCCAGTTTGTCGCAAGTAGAGCGTGGTGTACATTTTTGTCAAAGACCAAAGTGCCCAGTATTGTATATACTGCCTCAAAGCTTGTAATGTAGCTATATTTTTCTATTTATATGGAATAAAAGAAAGTAATGATTTCCAGAGTTCAGATCAGATCCAGGAGGTCTAGTGTGTTATTCGGCATTCCTGATGTGGGAGTATGTGTTTTAGATCTTGGGAGACCTTAATTATGGCGGTTCAACCTACCGCTTGCGAGCCTTTTGAGGCGAGATCTGATGTGCCAGTTTTCTTATGAGCTGCTCGTCTACGAGCATTTTTGCGTTTGGTAGCTCAGCGGTCCTAACGTCGCCTGAGGTTGGAGGGTCATTTGGTCCTCGATCCTCGCTGTCATTATCTCTTTGAGCTTTGCTCCTTTTCATCAAGGCAGTAAACCTTGAAAGCAGGAGTTGTTCGCGCTCAGCACTCGAGAAAGCCAGGTTGGAGTACCTCTCAACAGCTGAGTCGGCGAGTGATTTTAGTTCTTGGTTAGCTGAGGAGAGTTTCGCAATCTCTTCGGTAGCAGCTGCAATCCCAGCAAAAAGCTTCCGAAAAATAATGTCACCGGGAACTTTGTGAAGGTCTATACTAAATTCTTCGCTCTGAAAGACATGAACATCAAGGAAATAAATTACTTTGGCTCCATTCCATCTGACTACCAAGGTGTCGCCTCCATTCCTTTCCACTTCCATATTTTTGGTGGATGCAAATGTGTCCACAAACACTGAATTGGCTGGCAATGAAAGTGAACGGCTTTGAGACGACCAATAATGGCTTAAGGAGTACGCGTTTAAGGTTACTTCATCTTTATCGATAAAGAGGAATAGGAAGTGATCGTCAACGTGTCGGGTACGAAGTATGCTCATTTCAGAGCCCGAGAAATAGTTTTAGTTGGCTAAATGTGACCAGATAGGAAGTAGAGGGTGAGTGATCGTATATGCGTGTGAAGGACGTGGCCAAATAGGTGTTCGAAGGCCCCCATTTACTGCTTGAGAGCAGTGATATACAGCAACAAAAGTTAATTATTAAGCACACGGTTTTCAATAGAGCGCAAACAGGATTGGTGTAACCCACGCTCCTGGCTATATTAACGACGCCCGAAGTGTTAAACAATGACCTTAACACAAGCCAATGGCAGCTCTCGTATGTAACTTACATAAATATTAAAGTAGCGAACACATGGATGTTAAAGCCATAAAGAACGAAATTTATTAATTAACTATTGATCACATAGATGAACCGTCGATAACCAATAACGTTCGTGTATCGAGATGCAGCATTAATGGACGGTGAGTTTTTCCTTCGAGTCTACTAACATAAATATCTGGTCGATTGAAGCCATTGACCATTCACCATTCGCCCTCCTCAGACGTAATTTAAGCCGTCCGGAAACCCACAGTGTTCCGAAACACCGTCTCCTAGCTTACACCACGGAACGCAGCCACGCCCCACAGCAGCGGACAGACACGAGACCTCGACAGCAACACATTTAATAAAACGCCCAAGCAGGCCCAGTCAACAACCAACTGCACCATAAACAGTGAGCAATCGAAAACGCAAGGCGATTTAGTGACGCGGTTGTTGGCGTTTACGTGGTGCGGCCCGCATTATGTCGTCGACTCGAATGATCATCTCGGCAGCCTCAGATGCCGATATAATCATTTGGCGCTTCACATTATAGGATTCAGTGATTCCCAGATCCTCCATATTGGCGATACATCCGTGTTCCATATCTGAACGAACGAGAACAGAAAGACTATGACCCTACATAAACTACAACAAATCTCAAAATTCAAATCCAATTTTGAAACAGAGTAGTACAAATACTATTTCAACTCACCGAGACCCATGTCAGAGTTGCCTGTAGCATGCGCAGCCCTAAGCTGAGAAACCAGTTCGGCACTGTCGTAGCCGCCATTGTCAGCAATTATGGCCGGCAGACGTCGCAGAGCAGTTGCAAAGGCCTCCATGGCGATTGCCATTTTTCCAGGTGTCGAAGCTGCAGCTTTTGCGACGGCCTCTGCCATGAGCATTTCCATGGCACCTCCACCGCTAATGGTGCGTGGATCCTTCACAGTCTGCTGCAGCACACAGAGCGCATCGTGCAATGAGCGTTCGGCTTCTGACAGAATCGAGTTAGTGGCCCCGCGCAACACTATTGTACAAGCCTCTCCGAGTGCCACACCCGAGAATTTAATGAGACGGTCCTCCCCGATTGTCGTCTAAAAAACAATGGAAAAGTCATGAAACAGAAATCGAATAATCATGTGAACACCACTAACTTACCTCTTCAATGAGGTCGCAGTGTCCAAGCTTCGCAGTTTCAGGAGAATCGAAGGTGGAGACGATTTCTCCGCCAGTTACAAGTGCAAGTCTCTCAACGCCCTCAAAGTCGGCGTGCTCTATGGCCATCACATTAGCATCGGCGAAAAGTTGCTCAGGGTAATTGTAGATCAACTGACGATTAATGAAAACATTGCAGCCATGCTTGATAATTTTCTCAACTTTATCCCGCATTTTCTCCTTCTCAGCGATTTCCAAATCAGCTATCTTTGAGATGGCATCAACGCGAATTTTAGACCCAAAAATTTTTATTTTATCAGCATCCATAGGCGTGTTTGCAATGAGAATATTAGCATTTTCAATGCGCTTTGGTTGGTTCACACCAATCTTCTTGTCCAAGAGAAAACCTTCATCCAGGTAAGAGTCGGATAGCGTGCCACCAAGTTTTTGGATAATCTGAAATAATGAGAGCTTTCCGTGTAGCATTGCTGATGAATGAGTGAATGACAAACCCGTTTAGAAATGCGCACCTGAATAGCATCGAGATTTCCACTGCCCTTTAACCGCAAAACAGCGTCGACAGCAAGTTTTGCGAAATGCTCCTTATGATGGGTCAGCAATTTCGAGCTTAAAGTAGTTCTGGCAACCCTGAGAAGCTGTTCTTTAAAACTTGCATCACTATGACGTTCAGAATCATCGCATGGATGGTTTTTAGCGGCATTTCTAAGGGCGTCTAACGCAACTTTTGTGGACTCCCGCCATCCAGCCACGATAGTTTGTGGATGGAGCTTTGAAGAAACAAGAGTCTCTGCTTCCTAAATTAGGAAAATTGCGGTTCAAGAGAGAAGACTCCCATGCTTACCCGAAGAAGCTCAGATGCCAAGACAGTGACAGAAGTTGTTCCATCACCAACCTCATTGTCCTGAACCTTGCTCATCTCTAAAAGGAAACAATCCATTTTTTTCAAACGCATACCGACAAGAATCTTGGCAGCAGGATTATCAATGCCAATCGACTTAAGTATTGTGGCACCATCATTAGTAACTTCGTATGTTTCCCCGGACAAAAGAATTTTGTCCATTCCTTTGGGGCCGAGAGTGCTTTTGACCAGATCTCCGATGGCGATAGCACCCATACAAGAGGACTAAGATTATAGAATAAAAAATAAAGATCCAAAAACTTGCCAGGCGTGCAGTTTCTGCTTTCTCCTCATCAGCACCTGGATTCAGAACTTGTACAGGCTGTAAGGCGAACTAGAGGACAAGGAGGCAAGTAAAATGAGCAAACGATAAAAGGGCAAATATTTACAAAACGGAGAAACGCCAAGAGGGACCAAAACTTACGGAACCTGCCTAAATGGCGGAGACGGACTAGTGATTACAAACTAAACCCGCAAACTATACCCAGGTCACCCACAACAGAAAAACCTTTCCTAAAACTATCTCCATCATGCGAAGGAATGGATTCAACCAATTAATACCCAATAGAGACAAGACGATGTCCTCCTCGGTACACACTCTATTTAAAAAAATACTGGTACTACAACAGATATGTCCAACTAACATTTACATTTAGCCTTCCTACAGCGATAAGCTAGCCATTAAAAAATGTCACCAAACCCAACCCACCATGACTAAGATGAAATGGTGCACACCACAAATTTCCCGCCACAAACCAATACAAGGAGACAATGAGTAGATTGGCAAATCTGGCAGTCGACCTAAAACCGTCATAAATGCATTAGGGATACATTTAGTTAGATACCTTTTTAAAATTGCTGCCTTAAAAGCACTTAATCACAATTTAATATTAAAATTACAGCAATTTGCATAAAATAAGTTCACTAGGAAAAGATGTATGAAATATTTTCGTGCCGAAAGGAATGTATATTTGATAACTTTTACTCCAAGTCGCTGAAATATACTTTGTGCACGAAAGTTGGTTGTGTTGAAGCTCCATACAAGCGCATGTATATAATGGTGGAGTTGTTATGGTACGTATGCATTCATAGTGTTCTCGACTGGAGCTAGAATGGTTAATCAATCTCTGAGGCTTGTCATAGATTTATGTCTTCTCTCCTCTCCCTCTTTGTTTATGTTGCAAGAGCCGCCTGTCTACCCTCTGATCCCTGAACCTCAGACTTCATGTGACAGTTGTCTGCGGATGATTTACTGGGCATTTGTTATTAGGAAGGATGGGGAATGGGATGCAGATGAGGCGAGTAGGAGATATCAATTGGAGGGAGACTCCTCGCTGGCTTCACGCACATGATTCGCGTTCCCAATTGAAGCTCGCCTCCAACCTATGAAAGTACACTTAAACAAACTGGTATATATTACATTTGTGATAATCGATATAGCAAAAGGTTACATCGGCATTAATTCTGACATTCTAGGCGTTGAATAGCCTTTGTGCCAATGTAATTTATACGATTTTTTAAGTGGGCCTTTATAGGGAAGAAGCGGGAAGCGAACTCGAACGAAAATTCGGTGTATTAGGACCATGAGGAATCACTCTTTCAGTTCTATCTGCTATTCGGTGTAATATATTCTAGCTTGTTTAAGTGGACTTTGATGGGTGAGAATCGGGGACCAATTGCGTGAAGTCGGCGAGGAGCCTCCTTACGATTGACATCTCTTACTCACCTTATCTGTATCCTATTCCCCATCCTTCCTAACAGCGAAGCCTAATAAATCGTCTGCAACCAACTACCTCTTAAAGTCTGGGAACCTGGGACCAGAGGATAGACAGGCAGTAACTACATTCGGCTCATCTGTACTACTCTCCCCTGTTCGTACTGTATTCAGTGCCTAATAAATCTATTGCAACTGTAGGAACTGCCCGCCTAGCCTCATGCTCTTGAACTGCGGACGTCAGGTGGGGTTAGTTGCAGTAGTTTTAGTAAGCATTGATTACAAGAAGAACGACGATAGGGGTACAGCTGAACCAAATAGCAGATTCCACCAGGAGAGGGATTTCTCACGGTCCTCACACATAGGGTTCGCGTACTATATTGGTTCCCGCGTCTCTTCTATAAAGGTGCACTTCAACACTAGTATATATTAGTGTAATGCTTTGTTTATGTCACTATCTGACCCTTGTTCACGTGGGCTGACTCCTGGGTCATGCTCAGGCCCCAACTGCCCTGTCGTCTTCGGTAATACATGTATTTAACCTCACTTATGCCATCAATCACCCCATGGGAAGCCTTGGGACGCTACAATTACAGCAACTAACCCTCTATTAAAGTCCGAGATTCAAGGACATGAGGATAGGCAGGCAGGTACTACACCTAAGCGCATTCGCTTTAACTTGACGTCTTCTTTAACTTAATTAAAAGTTTCGAAGACATGTATTTTCATATTAAAAAATAGCTAAACTTCCGAACCTAAATTAAACCCCAGCTGAGCACAAAAAGCAGCACTTGGATTTTTTAACCTAGTTCCAGCATTCTACCTTCAAGCAGTTTGTACCACCTCAGACGCTCTCAAGACGCACATCATATACTCTTTTTTCTTCTGATGATACAGAACAACACCTAACTTGTTCGACGTAGCGTGTGACTGTAATGCTTTGTTTATGTGACTACCTGACGTTTGGCGGTCACTTTAGAACTTGTCTGGGCCCTGTACACGTGAGCTGGCCTTCGGGCCACGCTCAGGCCCCATTTCTCCTAATGCTTTCGGAATACATGTACTCAACCTCACTTATGTCTTCTACTACCCCATTGGAAGCCTCGGGACGCTACAATTACCAAAGTTGAACGGACTTTCTGATCGTCTCATGTTATCGACAACCTCATGTGTGTCGAAATGCATGAAACACGTCATGGCTAATTATTCTACAACTTAGCAACGTTAATTATTAACAAAAGCTTAACTTTTTCTAACTTAAAGTGGTTCCTTTTTGCGCAATCAGACAGGGCTGGTAATGTAATTAAATTAATATCTGCTCCGAGGCTCCCCGAAGACAGAAAAACACGTGCCTTGCAGCGCCATGGTACTTCCTACATGGTGGAAAAATGCATCATATTGGTCAAAATACATTTATTCTGAAAGGAGAAGTTTACGAAATCCCCTGGCTTGACTTAAGGGCCAGCCCATGGTGAGACTGTGAGACGGATACCAAGTTAGTGCCAGACATCAAATGAACGCATACCTTAGGTATCACATGCTGTAATGCTTTGTTTGGCGGCAGCTTTGGAATTTGTTTGGCTCTTATAATTGAGGACCGGCATTCCGACCATGCTTAGACCTAGTTGATTTTCCCCCTTGGAACACATTGCACTGCTTTATTTATGTGACCACATGAAGTTTGGCGGTTACTTGAAAATTTTTTTGGCCCCTGTACAAATAGCCTGGTCCTCCACCACCCTATTTATGCCCTCTTCCACCCTATAGGAGGCCTTGAGACGCTATACACACGTATTTAGCTTTATTTTCTGTCCTTTATTTTCTGGAAAATTACAGGACGCTACACATGCATCCTGCGATCATGCATTCCACTCGCATTAACATATACATAACTAAAAAAACAGTGATGCATACATTAAGTATAAAACTCTACTATGTCGTCATTTACATCAATTAACTTCTGCACTTAAATTGGGTTGTCAATTTATTATAAGAAACACCACTCGCAATTATGTGTATTAAACGTCTAATCTTTTTCTTTTTGAAATTATTTACAACTTTTTTGAATAATCCTTTCATGGCGATTCCATGTTGTTATACTGAAGTATTTACAGTGGGTTTCCGCGCCGGGTTTCATTTGTTGTTCCCGCTAACCTTGTTGTACATTCGCTTTGCTCATCGCGTGCTACTCCTCCCGGATCCCTTTGACAGCATGGTTCCTCCTGCTAACCATTTAAAACCAGCAGTCGTTAAGGAGGTAGCAAGATATCATCAATTACCCTTTAGATCGATTGCTTCATATCACCTAATTTCTCGAAGAGGCTGCTACTGCTCTTGGTATCTGTTCTTTGTCATTTATGTTCTTTAGCATAAAAATCGAACTAAGGAACGGCCGCTGGAGACCGAAAACATAAGAGGAACTCGCATTAAAGCTACATTGGATCATTTGGAAATAAATGTAGGCGATGGAAGATTGGACAACATCAAGTCCAGCGCTGAAAAAAAGTTAGTCGTATTTCCACAGTTACCTTGCTGCAGAGATTCTTATACGCTTAGGTCAATTCCGACTAAAAAGGAGGCGTCGCTTCTAGGATATTTTATAAATGGTAACTCTGGTAAATTATCAGTTTATTGGTAGATGAGTGTCATTTCATTCCCCTAAAGAGTGGTCCTCTTATAATGGACAATGTTAAAGAGCCGGTTAAAAGTAGGTTTATGCATTTTTTGAATGCTTTTGTTGTTTTTGCGTTCCGCTCTTAGTGTCCGAACTTGGTAATGGGTCCCATAATGGTGTCGACGATTCCGCCACCTCGATGTCGCCAGCAAAGCCAACTGTAGTTTCTGTACGAATGCGAACTGAGGCTGAGATTTTTGGGGCAAAACGTGCTGCAAGTCGGCGAAAGACGGCAGACAATGATGATGATTTAAGGTACCTATCACAACTTTTTTTAGTGCCTTGGAAACCGGCTACATTCAGAACACATAAGGTAAAGTTGTGGTTTATGTTCTAAGTATTTAGCCCATGTATGCCTTCGAACATCGCTCAGCTCTTATGTGTTCTGTGGAGAGTGCTTCGATTGGCGGTCCTGAATTCACTCGAGATAATTGGGAAGCGCTACTTCTGTCGCCTCTTCGTGAAGAGGCTCTGGAGTGTGTTTATTGTCTTTACATTTATTGATAGTCTTACTTTTCATCATATCGTTTCTCTCTGAAATAGCGGTCATTATAATTGCCATAAAAGTAAAAGACGCTCTATAAAAGCTTTATGGCCATACGAATTTTCGTTATTCCAGGACAACTCGTTTTGGAAATGAATTGAAGAAAGCGGCTACGTTGGAAGATCTTGTGCGAGTTCTTCTTTTAAAAAGTGTGGGGAGTTGGATAAGTTGTTAATTTTTCTTGCCTTGATACTAGTCTCAGTGGTTCTTCTCCGTTTCAGCTCGGGTCATCAAATTCGATAAGTTGCTTGAATGCCTGCGTGAGCGTTCACCCGACAAGAATCTTGTCACTCCAGCTGCTGTAATTCCAATCCTTAATCGACTAGCTGTTTTAGTTCGTGGTTGGTGGGTTGTTAGAAGGTAACGAGTTACTGAATCCTTTTGTGATTGCTATAACCTACTATTTTTCTGCAAGTCGTAGTCGTTCTCGCGTCTTTTAGTGCTTAAGTAGTCCTTTTTAATTTCAGTGACATTTTATATCCTCCAAATACATACAGTGAGCATGCATCAGTACCAAGTACCCAACTAATTAGAGCTCGTGATTATGTGGTAAGTTGGTACACCATTATATGAGGTGTTCCCTTTGCGCATGCTCATTCTCCTATCTCCTACCATCGAAGATGGCGGTGTTTCACCAAGGTGATCATCTCACAAGGAAGACCGTTTCGTCAATCACAAAAGTATGTCCCCGTAGGCCATACAAACTTTATATTATATTTTCATGCGTTCTTAATTAATCGTGCTAAGCAATGTACTATTAACCCTCTTGTAAAGTGATAGAATCAATTGTTTATAGTCCTCATCATAAATTCCGAATAATCCACCTTGGACCTATTTGATAAAAGGTATCTCGTCTAACCAATGTCGATATCTTGTTTATTGGCCTCTAATTCCATCATTTATGGCCATTGTCCTATTTGATAAAGATTGATAAAAAATGAACTAGATGTTCTGTTTTAGTTGCCCTCACTCGAAGTCACTGAAATCCTTGAACAACTTGGAACCCGAATCTCCTCCGATCTTGAGGGACATAACAACCATTGGGAATTCCGGCAGCCAGACATGACTTTCATTAACAAGCATGTTGGATTGATTATGATAATACTTGCATCACCTATTGCATTGGTTATCAATGTTCTGATTTATTCAAAGAACCTTTTCGTTACTTAGGTATCAAGATGTCGTCCATCAACAAGCAGGAAATTGGGAGCTTCGAATCAGACAACTATGTGCTCAGCTCAAACTCGAGGTGCTTGTCACAGGTGTGTGGCTTAATCTCGTTCAACTCCTTAGCGTCGACATCTTTGGAAATATATCCGCACTCCGCTTTCTAGTAATGCTCCAGTCCTTCGTAGAGTAGGTTTCTCTAACTGGCACAGTCATAGAAATCCTCTTTCCATTCTCGCAGTGTTATCAAACCTCTGAGTTTATTGTTTTGCGCACAAAAATGTGCCATAGCGTTTTATCCAAATTCTCGATTGAGCTTGACATCAAAATATTGATACGTTAATATAAAACCATAGATAAATTAGCCTTTCTGATCTTAAAGTGGCGCACTTTTACCCAGATGCTACACAGCGACGGCGAAGGTGTTCGGGTCGCCTCTCAGGGAGTGATTCGGACGAGATATTAACGCCTCTCAGTCCAAAACTGATGGGCGCCAAACGACCTCGCTGCCGCCTCCTCAGTCTCTCGCCGGAGGCCTCGGGACCAACCTCAAAGCGAGTGCGCACTCAGAGTGCATCGTCTGCAGGCCATGGTGTCTCTCCCCATCCACCCTCCAGTCCTCACAAGAACCCCCTGCCTAACCGACCTACTCCACCTCTATTCTCCGCTGGTTTAATTAATAAGCGCCACGCTCCCTCCACCTCTAAACCGAGTCAGAATGACTCACTTGAACGAACAGGACCAACGCCGCCATCATCACCACCGCTAGCTGATTCTTCCCTCCGATTGGTGACTGACCCCTCAACAGACCGTAAGTTCCCTTTGTGATTTGGCTCATACTTTTTACGCAAGAAGGCAACAGAATAAAGTCGTTTGATCTCAAACAGTTCTCAAGCAAGAGCCCAGTTCTCCTGAAAGGCATCACAACGGGTCGGAGACAGAGATGCAATCGCTTCCGCCTACTCTCATGGAAGCAATGCCAACTATAAACGCGGGAGCACCAGAGAAATTAGAGGAACCTGACTCCACAACTGAGCAGACCTGTTCGATGGTGGATGATCCTGCAATCTGCAGCTTTGTGAGAGAAAAGCTGCATTCACACCCGATTTTGGCGCTATCGGAACTAACCAAGGCTTGTCAGGTGACTACCGTTGTTGTGGATAAATACTGTGATGATAATCGACTGTAAACTCATTTCATTTTGTAGCCTTTTCTGGCGTCACTTGCCAATCAGATGACCAACGGTAAGGCAGCACCACCAGGCTCTGAGGCAGAGAGAGAGATGCTCAAATCAGAGCTCTATAAAGTCGTTCTCGCAGTTGGAGGTCGCGAGTTGCACATCCAATGGCCCGATGTACCCTCGGCCCTGCCCAAACAGCCGCTTTTCGTGGCGCCTGTTGCAGTCGAATTCGGCGATCCCAGTAGTCCGTTACACCAAGTGAGTCTTCAGGGCGCACACGTCTCCTGTTTTGTCTGGGTTAGAGGTGCAAAACGCATGCATTTCCTTAGAGAACCAACTTAAGTTCTTTATGGTTGTTCTTAGGCATTTGGAGTAGACTTCGTTGTCAAAGCTGCTTGTCACATGGCCATTCAAAACAAATTAGTCGTTTTTGTTCACAAATGGTGATATGGCATTCTTTTCTAATAATTTAGGCCCGAGAGGCGATCTTAGAACGATTTGAAACATCCACGTTTGTGACCTACGGGATCATAAAGAAGAAGCTTACCGACGTCGGCCTCAAGATTCCCGATAATACTCTGAGGACCACTATTAAGGTATTGATAGTCTGCGATTTATACGCAATTCTCCCTTTAAACTACTAATCCCAAGATGTTTTTGTAGAGGTACTGTGTCTACCGTTATTCCAAATACTTTCTGCGATTCACCGTTAGTGACTAAGATTCAATGGTACAGACTTCCAGAAGGAATATGATTATGTAATTGTATTTGGTAATTAAAGTCATCCCAAATGTGGTTGTATTGAATCTACTGGGAAAATGTCAAAATGAGTAGCGGTAACAAACCCACTAAAGTTTTTATCTCCTCAATGCTCAAGGACATGCCCTTAGTGACGGTTTGGGAAGGAATTGAAAAGGTCAAGGGTGATAAAGACGGCTCGACATCTTCATCTATGTTTTGCAGCTAAAGAAATGGGGTGTTAAATTTTCAGACAAGTTGCCAATTGGGTTTTGGTTATTTCCTGGCGCTTCTTGGTCAGTTCCACAACTTTTTCCCTGCCTGCCTTTCTAGCGTGAATCAGGCGTTCCAGAAGTGAGTTTATGGTTTCAGTATCCCCCATTTAAAATTGACAGCATGGGTAATCCCTTCGAAGAGGGGTCGGCGTTCGATAGTGGCGCTGCGTTACTACTTCGGAAATGCAGTCAATATAAACGAATAATTTGGACTCCGTAGGAGCATAAGGAGGTGAATTACTACATGGATTTGAAGTGGAAAATAGTTGAGTTAGCATGAATGCCGATCAAGGTGCAAGCGCAGATTAGAGACTCAGTTGGAATAATTCGTGGGCGGTTTGTGTGAAGATGTCAGCAAGATGGGAGCATTATTTGCCTTTTCCTGAAGTTTTATCTTAATATTAACTTAGTGCAAATGTTGTGTAGATTTTCCAGTTGTAAATTGTTAAATCTCTTTCGCATTAATTACAAAATTCGCACACTTTTTAATGGGCATTGCATTTATTATGAACTGTCAGCATTGGACATTTGCAATCCCATTCGTGGCTTCTTGTGTCCAATTTAGGTAAAAGTGTATTGGTATGTTTGTTCAGTTCTGAACCCCAGTTTTAGTACCATTTGCTAGAAATTAAGGATTTTCATAGGCGGTTCGATTGTTTCGTTATAATTCCATAAATTGTTTCATCATACTAACGTGCTCGGTGTCGCTTGACCTTTTCTACAATCAAAGTCGTGTTGTTCAGCTCATTTTCATGTTGCCTACAGGGCTCAGGGAATGGCGGTAGAAGGAATTCCTTTTGAGAAGCAACGTAATTTTGCTGAAAAATGGTATGGTGTCCTTGCTTCGCAGTTTGTGTCAAAGTCGAAAGCTTTTTCTGAACTCTGGTCTGATTTGTACGCACCGAATAGCATTGTAATTGGAAGCATATTCTTTTTATCACTCGTTTTAACAGAGCGAATTAGCTGTTCACCACGGTAAAGTAAGAGAAGTAAGAGAAGTTTGCATGATGGCAAAGACTAAAAGCAGATGCGTCGTGGTTCTTACTGGACCTCCTGGCAGTTCCAAATCGACGTGTTTGTTGATTGTTTGCCGAACGCTGGGTTTCTCATATCCTCTTATATGGACAGAAGGCAATTGGGAGGGTGGTGACGCCACTACAAATGAATTACAACAATTCGAAGATTTTCTTTTTAAGTCTACTCATTATTTTGGTTCTGGTGACGAGTCGAAAGTTGATTTCAGTCTTTCCGGCCTAAGTCAGTGTTTAAAGACTCCACAGCTGGTGCTAATTGAGGTTTGTTAAATCTCATATAAAGTCTTCTTTGATGCGATGTATTTACGTTTTTTACTATGATTTTTGGAAACCGAATACCTTGAATCGATTGCTGAATGTTATTGCTATATTTTCTTTAAAGAGCTTGCCGTCTGGGTTTAGTGACAACCCCCTCCTCTTTCACAAATGCATTCGTTCAGCATTGTCAGACATTCTCGTGCCCACATTATTGGCTTTTGTGTTCACTAAATCATCGTCTGTTAACAACATTGGGACCCCTGTTACCTCCAATTTTGACGCCACTGCTTTGAGTCGGCTTTTTCCCAATTGCCTTAAACAAGAATTGGGTATTTGTCATATCGAATTCAACCCCATTGCACCGGTAATAATGACAAGAGCGCTTTCTCGGATTGTGGAGCTCGTATCTAACGAGGTACTTTTGATGCTTTAATAATAACGGTAGTATGTCCTTACTCCCTTTTATTATTTAAAACATTGTTTTTGGAGACTAGGTTTTATTTTTTTGTCGATGGTCAACGTTAAAGTGGGTCTCATTTTATTCAGCCGCTTTTTATTACGTGTACTTGCGTTTGAACTTTTAACGATATAATTCATTGATGCGCTTTCGTTTGTTACGAATTACTTTACCCTAGACTGGTGCTTCTATGCCTCCAAAGCCTTTTCTCCAACAATTAGCTGCATCCAGTTCTGGTGATATCCGTCTGGCCATCAATACTCTTCAGTTTGCTATCATGCCTGGTTAGCCCTCTTTGATTCCGATGTTTTTCATTTGTTAATCTGTTTTCTTTTGCATGCACACTTCCTTGATGATTTTGCTGCCTTTTTCACAAATATTTTTTTGCTCAGATAGCAATTTTAATTTAGAAATGAAGTCAAAAAGAAAGTTTTGGTTGGACAGTGGTTTTTGCGGACGAGATTCGGGACTTGCTGTTTTTCACGCGTTGGGGAAGATTCTTCATGCTAAGCGTATGCTTTTTCCCTACAATCAAGAATTTGGATTGATTGTCGGCACTTGCATTACTTGCATTGTTTCTCCTTTTCATGGTCTAGGACTCGGAGACTCCACTTCATGCAATGAATCCTTCCTTCCTCCTCATTTGCTATCGTGGAAGCGAACTTCTCTGTCTTTCAACCCTGAAGTACGTCTGTTTATTTTTCTTAGGTATTTCACCTAGCAAGACCCATTAAGTGATTCATGGCTTTAGACTGGGGACATTCATCCTTTATCACAATTTTCGCTACTTTAAAGCGATTTAAATATACTCCTTCATGTAGCTTTACTCTTCATGTATTATATTTATTTCTTATATAGTCCTACTTTATTTATACGTAGTAGTTATTTTGATTAAAGTAAATTGTTATCCTCTATCCCTTAGACAATCTTAAATCAAAGCGGTCTGACCGGTGATGATGTGGTTGCCTGGTTGCACGAAAATTACCTGGCCTTTCATGATACTCCAGCGTTATTTGAAGCTCTGGAATGGATCAGCTCTCAGGCTGGATGGGCTGATGCTCACCTCTCCGGTGGAATGAACTGGCGTCTCGGACTTACCCCCGCTGCAGACCGCAATTCCTTCTCCTCCACTGGCACTGCTTGTTCCGCTGGAAGTCATTATGCTGCCATAGCAGTATCTCGCGCCATTGCTATTTGTTCTTCAACAAAGGTGATTGGCAATACTAGCAGCAAATTTCGGCCCCTCAAAGCGCCCCAATTGAAGCAGGTAGAAGCACGACAACGTAGCTCACTGCAGGCACTGAGAGCTTCCTTTGAGTTATCTGTTGATGTACTTCGGACAAAGGAGGCTCTGATTGATGGATTGAGGTGGTATCTTCTTGATCGGCTACCGCTAGAATTTACAATTCTTGGCTCGAGGTTTCCTGGTAAGTAGGTACTTGCATTTGTACCATCAGTTGTGTTCTTTGGCATTTAAATGCAAATTTTACTGCCTTTAAATCAGGCTGCTGAGTTTGCTGTTAACCATTTGATGTATTAGAAACGGAGGTGTCTGTTATTGGTAAGTGTCCTTCGCTAGTCAGCAAGTGTAAGTTTGGTGTTCGTAAATACAACGGTAGTTTCAACAATTTATCCCTGCCTAAACGTTAGATCCAGGAGACAACTGATGGACTGTTGACATGATTTCGCACACGATAAGTTGGCATTTTTGAGACCTCTCGACTTGGGCAATTGTTCCCAAGTGGTGTTGTTGATGGAAGTGTTAGTGTTGTATGTTACGAGGAAAATCTATTCTGAAATTCTCGGCCTTTATTTAGTTTGATAAATTCAGGACAAGAATGGTGCTTATTCGTAATGAAAGGTAGTTTTTTGTCGCTGGTACGAATCAAAGTTTTCTGAGTCCATTTTGACCTACTTCCACTTTATGATGTGAGAATTTCTTCAGCCTATAGTGATACTGGAGGAGCGAAAATGTTAACAGAGCAGAATGGCGTACCCATGCTTGAGGCAGCCGTAGTGTGTTGCGAATTCAGCCATTTCTTAGGGTTTTATCCTCTCCAATGCATTTCTTCTTCTCTCTTCTCATCACACGGGTCCAGTTGAAAGCTGGTTTCTAGTTTCCATTTCTTCTTTGTCCAGGGAGCATAGAAGTCATCTCTTCGCTATGCCGCTTTCAAGACCCTAATGGGGTCGGTGAGCGTGATTTTCGAAGAATCAAGGTCGGCAACGTCCCCATGAGAGGACACTGTGCCCCTTTTGATGGTGCCACCGATGCTGATGCAGAAGTCACAATTGACGAGAACTTTAGTGATGAGGAATGTCCTCCATCATCCCTTTAGAACGATCGTTTCAATTCTCTTCAAAATCCTTCTAATTCCACACATTTTGTGCGTTATTTTTGCAGTCTTTGTTCTCCCTTCATATTACCAAAAATATCCCTTGCATTTGCAGGAATAAAACTGTAGATAAGAGCTTAAAAGTGGATGATTCGCTTATTATGTAGATACTGTTCATAATTATTGCCATCCTCAGCCTCTACTTGATCATATTACTTGATAAACACAACGGATAAGTGATGGTGTTTATGAACCTCTCTCTAGCTCACTAACCGGCCATTTATTCTCTATAGGTTTACCACACCACTTCGTGAATCTTGTTTGCGTAGAATTTGATTTGACTTAGATGCATTTTTAAAATGAATGAGGAGTGGCTGGTTTTTCTCATACCTATATTTCTTTCTGGGGTTATGTGCACACTTTTGCTAGCATAACTGAGGGTGGCTAATCCCGAGTAATCCAGCAGAAGCCGATGCATTTGATTTTCCAATGGGTCTTTAACAATGCGGTCACATCCGGTAGGCTTGTCGCATAAGCCTGACCTGACTGACCTGAGACAATTGTAGTCTCACGCCACGGGGTACTGCCTCCTCCATACCCAGACTCGGGACACAACAAGATCGTGTTGCGACTGTGGCAGCATAATCATGTGTCTCGCAGAGACGTGGTTCATGCAGTCATGAATTGGACTTTGAGGGTTTCACGAAATTTGTTCGAAAAATCCAAGCCAGATGTGCTACGAGCTTCGACCAACACTACTATTACTCCTCCCGTAAAGAACTATATTATGGTAATGAGAAGACATTAGTGGACAATGCAAAACCAGCATTGGATGGTTGTGAAACATGTCAAGCAATCAGTTTGTCCAACTACAAAGTTCTCGTTGTTTTCATGTCTTGCCCTACGACAGTTGATGAATTGAAAGGAGTAATAAGCAAATTCGACGAAAACAAAATAGTAAATGCATGAATTGGAGACTGCGCCCCAGAATCATTAGGCGAAATTATTCAGTCGAGAAAGGAATTGTCAGGTTAAAAGTAGATAATGGGTCTGCAAAATATATTTCGTCATATCTCTGGGATCGAAGTTTAGCTTGTGTGACTAAGTGCCAAAGAACTGAGTGCGAAACAGCATATAAAAACGAACAAGGAAACCAGTTAGGCCGTAAGACCACGCATGGCCGCTTACAAAACACTTCGAAACCGGAAACTAGCTTCCTAACGAACCCTAACGGCCTCATGATTTTGAGTTTACCCCTGCAACGAAGCCCCATAAAAACCCCATGCCAAGATGCCTCACTAGACGATTATAGCTAACTTGCCCAAGTAACGTTGACCAGACCATAAGTCACTTTAAGAATAAGATGCAGAAATGTTCTGAAGTGATAGTACAAGCTACAGTCACGCTGAAGCAACGCGAAGACCACTTTCAGACCATCCCTGGGCTGTCTTAAACAGGAACACAAGGAGTCTAGTTAAACACCTCCGACTCAATAACGAATTGTCAACAAATCTAAGAGTATAAACACCAGAATTCACGAGTCACAAAAATAAGAAATTGATAGGCGTAAAAAACAAAATGATGCTCGGGAACCTCCGTTGGTTCCAAGCAGGGCTGTGATTCATATTCACTATAAATACACATCCCCTTGGAACGTAAGGAGGTTCGAGTACTGTCGCCCATATTCATTCGCCCACAGAATTGATAAGTAGAAACCAAGTAGGGACAAAATCATAGTCGAGCACAATTCTGCAATCAAAGTTCAACCCGATCAAGTAGCGAACATGACACACAACGGGTAAACAGAGCACAAATTCAAACCCAAATAGTTTACAGTCGCATCAGATGCTTTTTGGTCCATTAAAACAAACCTAGTTTAAAAATGCTATTATTACCTTTTTATTTCATAAAGCCATCTATTTTTGAATTTTAAAAATAAAAACTTTTAAATATTTTGTTTTGTTGCAAAAAGCATTTATAGTCAAAAAATTGTTGCGAATAATTGCAATAACATTATAAGACATTGTTACTGAAAGTAGGGATTTTCCTTAATTTTCCTTAATTTTGTCTGTGCTTACATGTTATGGTCCTTGGGCATAATGGTTTATGACTCGCCTCTCAGCCTACGTGTTCACTGTCCAAGTTTGCGCATTGCTTGTTTGGTGTTCTTTGTACTTGTTTGCAGTTCTGCCGCTCAATTGACGGTTTGTATTGACATTTAAAAATTAGCTTTGGTTTCTGTTATAAACCTGGGGGGTTTCGGCCGGCTGCTCGCGATCTTTTGTCGCACTAGTGTCTGGTTTGTCTTCCTTGCTCTCAATAACAGCAATTTTGCTTGAATTTCATAATTTTTCCTCATCACAATCGTGTGATTCTTATCTTAGACTTTAGAAATTTCCAAATATTTATTTCTATGGGATGTGAATGGGTGATTCCTAGGCTTATTAGAGATTTTTCTGTGCTTTACACCTTAAAAGTTGATTTTTCTGCTGCATATGCATATTTTTTAAAATTAGACGTTGTCTTTTTATTCTTTTAAGTCTGTGGTCGTTGTGCTTTCTTTTTTCTTTGTAGGTAACGAATCCTTTGCACAATCCTCTGAGTTTCAATGTCTCCATTGAGTCTGTACTTGGTTTTATGCTTCAATTCTCTAGTAATCTGACGTACGTCTCCTGCATCTAATTATGTTTTCTTTCTGGTGTAACTAGCTCACTCTAATTGTCCTCGGTCTTTAGGCTTTACAGGTGTCGTGTCAACCAAACTTTGCGCAAACGGACCTATGAATTTGCACTTTTCCAATCGTCCTTTCGTCTGTTCCTTTCCAGGCTGCAGTTATCGCGGGAAGACCAGCTCGCAGTTAGCTCAACACAGAGCCACTCACGGTCTGGGTAAGCACCTGTAAACGGATACAAAGGTCTGCATCGTTGTAGATTAACAGACTTTGCATTTGACAGGTTATGTGTACGCCTGTGAGTTTTGCGACTATCGAGCTACTACTTCGACAAATTTACGCCGGCACTCTCGTCTCCATTTGGACACACGACCTTATCGTTGTCCACATTGTCCGCATACATTTGTTGAGCTTTCGGCGCTGCGTAGGCACGTCCTCGACTCTGCCTACCACCCGGGGCTACCGCTCTATGTTTGCCCATGGTGCTCGCCTTCAGCTGACCAATCCCGCGCTCCCTCATCCGTCTCTGCTATTAATTCCGCCTCCGCTGCTCCTGCTTCCCTTATCATTGATTCTCCTATTGCGTTGCAAAGATTTGCTGATCCTGGTGTCTGTGGCTTTAACTCCTCTTCTCTGGCCTGGAAACATGTGGTTCAGGCGCATGCTGATCAGCTCTCTAGTCCTGAGACTCTGCAGAGGCTAGGACGAAAAGCAGGTGAAACACTAATTGAGGTAGCTTCAAATTCACGTGATCTAGGTCTATCGGCGCACTTATTGGGTGATCGAAGGGTGATCGCGTGCTTATAACGTTGTTTGATACATGTATAGTACGTCATTCTTGTCTTCTACCCTTCGTTGTGTCTTTTTGGTGAATGTTTCTGCTAAATTAACTGACCATGAAATCCCTCAATAAGCGATAGTCACTGTTTTTTATGCATTCTTGTCGTGGGGGATTGTTTTTAACTTTCACTTCACTCCTTTTAGCATGATGTGTCCCTCATCTTTGGACTTTATCACCCCAGTGAGGATGGGAAATTCCGCCCATCATCGGCTGTACGTCAGTTCAATGCTGTCGCCACTGTTCGAACGCACCAACGGATGCGTTCAAACAGTAATAGGCTAAGGAGTATCACCAACAGGAAACGTTTACTGCCGCATGACACGTCTTCAGCTCAGTCAGGTACTACTTGCACTCTCTGTTCTGCCCTCAAATGAGGTTTCAGGGTAGATTAAAGGAGTTTCCCGCGTCGTTCTCAGTGTTAATAGTCAACTCGTCATCGGTTGGGAACGGTGACGCAGCATCATCAACCGCTGCGGTAATCACACCAAGCGGAATGGAGAACACGGATTTGCTGAAGTTCCCCCAGGTCCAGGGTATGGTAGCGCTTCCTGGAGGTGTTCTGTGGTCCGCGTCAGCTTTTCAGTCAGAGTTGATCAGAGCCACTGGTGGGAGTGTTCACTGCCACCAAAAGTCACCATGAGAAATTGCCTGTACATATTTGGCTGGTGTCATTAAATCGCATGTATAGTAGTTGGTTTGGGCTTCTCCTCGACTCTTCGTGGTGCTTCGTGGTGTGGGTGCTGGGCGGTTGGTGGGTCTTGTTGGGGTCCTGGAGACGTTGAACAAAGTATTGATGGCGGACGGGCAGGTCTGTGCTTGTAAAAATCGAGAACATGATCAACAAACAAACAAATCGTTTCGAGGAAAATCAATACAAATAATTTTTACGTATTTAAATTCTGTCTGTGATTCAGCAGGTATGATCCTTTACCTACTTAAAAAACTAATGAGATCTTAGTTTCACTGTGAAAGTGTCATTTCAGCCTCTTACTGTCGACCTATGAGATGACTCTCGATGTTTCTATTGCCAAGGCGTCTGTTTTGACTGAAAGTGCTATCCGGGTAAGAACTGTTTCCTTCTGAATCACTTTTCAGTACCGATCAATTTTACACGGTCTCGACCATCGGCGTATTAACGTCTATCGTGTTTACTATTCTAAGTCGTTTTCGTTCATAGCGAACGTATGCCTGGGCATACTCTTTATTTTACCTTTTTTTGAATGGCCTTCATCTCTTACACGTTCTTCATGTATGGGAAATTCGATTGAGCGTCCCGTTGTCCCATGCGGGATTTTAGAAGGCTTGGAAGCTCTATGCTTATCTGTTTTTTTGGTTCGAGGCCTTTTGTTGGTAAGATATTCCAAATTCATTTTGTATTTGCCTCATCCTCCCTTGGTGGCTTTTGTAGTTAGTGTGTATCTGAGTCTGTAATTGCAATGATTATTCTGATCCAACTGCGCTTGCTAAAGTATTACAGTTTTCTACCTTTAAATAAAACCAAAATCTACCTCGTATTATGCCTGTAGGATTTTGAGAATCAATAAATAGGCGAGTAGGCTTTCTGGACCCTTTACCCTCGACCTTGTTCACGTTATTCGTGCGCCAGGTAACAAAACCCCTTTTGCTTTTTGTGAAAAGGCTTTCTTGTTTTGGAGGGAAGAATTTCTGCGCAATAGATGGCTTATTGGTCAGTTTGTGGTGCTTGCAATCTCCTTTATTGATCTACTCGTGTCGATTTCCACTGGATGTTTTGAGGTTTGATGACTCCTCTAACTTCATCTTTGTCTTTCGTTTATGACCAATCATTTGCATACGGTCCTAATATGAGCCTGATTTTTGCATTCTGATTTAAACTTCTTGTTCTAATTATTTAGCTATTTTATTGTGGTGAACTAAATCCTATCTGTACCATTCAGGTCGTCTCAGTTCGCTTTGATTCATCAATTTCGTTGTGTCAAGTTTGATTAGAAGCTCTGATTCTTTTTTTTAGATTATCATTTCTTAGATCAACTCAGTGTTTACAACTAGCTGTTCTTCTTACCGTCTACTTCGACTATTTTGATTAAGATGGTATTTAGTCATAATTCTATTTAGACATTGTAGCTGTTCAATCTCGTGTATTTGCTTTGAGTGTTTTGCTTTAGCTTTACCGTATTCGGCGTTTCTTTCGGCCATATTTCTTGATTTCTGGAAGTCAGATGCTAAAGAAGACGATCAAGTGCCTGTGGAACACACTACCTGAACTGCTGGGGTATGTTTATCGCTTCTCCAGTGTTCTATTAATTACCTCGTTTCTCTCCGCTGTGGCATACCCCTCTCAATATTTTGTTTAAAGGTTTTTGCTCCTCTTGATGCTCTGGATACTCAGTGCCACGGTAGTCGCAATGTGTCTCTTTTCTGGACCTCTTCGTCAGAAATCCTATCATTATTCGGTGCGTTTCCTCATTTCTGTTTTATACCTAATGCTTTGTTGAGTCATCTTTCTTTAAAATGTTTGTTCATTCTCATCTTAACGGAGGTTATCATCAAATGCTGGACAGTTGAATTCTGCGAACTCTCTTGAGCGTTTTTTATTACTGGCCTCTGGCACTTTAGTACATTTTTGCTAAAACTGAATTGATAAATAAACAGTTTCACGAGCTGTATCATTGTTCAAAAACTCCAAGGCCATTGTATGCTTACTCTTATTTTATGTAGGCAACGAGCCACTTTTACAAACCTGATCGAGCTGGTTTGCATTGGCTTTATGAAACATTTTACAATCTTATCGTTCTCCTCACCACAGCCAATCATCCAGATGGTGAGTCATTTTGCATCTGTAGATTTTTAAAGAGCAACACGTTTTTTGAAGTCCATGTTTATATATCAACCCATTTTCTCAAAACGATGATTGCTTGAATCTAGCTGTGTCAACAGAAAGTGTTTCTATTGCAAACGGCGTTTTCCTCCAGTGTATCGTTGAAAGCTGGTTCTCATTCCAAATTGTTCATTATTTGCTAGGGCTTTTGAATGTATCTACTTCTAAGTTTAAGGGCTATTTCCCTCTTGGCGTCTTGTTTCCTAAAATCCGCGAAAACAATTTCTTGGGTTTTAAAAGCCTTTGTATTTTTTGATCTCTCAAAAAATTTGATGCTGTTTTTTTTCTCATATTGTGCTACTTAGACAGGAATACTTTCACTTTTCTGCCACCTCTTGCATTCTACGTTTCCCTGCTCCTTAAATGTCCATCCATGTTACTCAGCCTTTTCCGTGATAGACTGTCTACCGATTATTGCCTCACCCATCATTCGTTTTTTGTGAACCTATACTTTGAATCACTACTTTTGTTATGAATCTGTTTGATCTTGCATAAAATGCGCTTGTAAGACCCATCCGACAAAGCAATGAAAGGCCATTCATCGTTTGATCAAATTTAATAAACGCCACGGCTTTGGGTCCTCAAAAGTTTTCAATAGCCTTACGCTTCAAATGTGTTTTATTTGATGCTCTCAGTCATTCTCCCAAACTACAGCGAGAATCGTGCGGCTGCTTTCTTTGACATCGGCTTTCTCGCCGTGGGGACGTATATTTTTATGAACATCTTCACAGCCATCATGTACAACCAATTTCGAGGCTATCTTCTTGTGCGTTGCTAATGTTCATTGGCAATTTTCGAAAACACATGCACATTCTAATTAGTTTGATCCTTTTCTATCTCCTCCTCCTTTTAGTCTTCCGTCCACAAACGCATTTTCAGGCGACGTGTTGCCATCCGCGCTGCATTCGAGGTTCTCAAATCGCGAGATCCGTGAGTTGCCATTCACTTGGTGTTGCCTTTCGCTTCGATGGATTAGCGTAACCCACTAGTCAGCGAGCATTGGCAGGCATTCGAAGCTTTAGTTTCAGAGGTTTTCCTCGTGGTTTGTTAACTCGAAAAGCATTCGTAACTGGCTCCATGCATTGATTTTCTAAAAATTTTTTCGCTATTGTTGGTCATTCTGGGGTTCCTTTTGTAACCCCTTCAACCTCGTCGTGTAAACTGATGGTCTAGGATTTACTAATTTTGGGAAAATCCCTCACATTGTAGTTTTCCAGTCAAGTATAGTTTGTTTTTTTAACTTCTACGTAGTTGCTTCGGTCAGTAGATTAATTTTTCATTCTTCCAATGAATCCATTGTAAGTGCGGCAAAATTTGATCCAACAGTTTATAATAACCACTTAGAAGTATGCCTTATTCTAGTTTTCGTGTTGTTATGAAGCAAGCCCAGTATTCCAAAGTGAAATATTTTCTTAATGACAATACTTTTACCTGTATTTGGCCTTTAATTGACTTCTAGCATCCCCGTTGTTGAGGCGAGCAAATTGTTGCAGCTTTTGGAGGGAACTTCTTTGCCTGATTGGAAGAAGTCTGCAATTACCACCGTGAGTTACAGTTCAAGTGATCGAATGTCTGCCGAAACTTAGTGTTTCAACGCGCCAAAATGAGTAGTGCTGCTTCCTCTAATTTTTATGATTGTGGATCGTTCTTCGATTTTTTCCGCTTGCTCTGATGTAACACCGAAAGCATTTCGACTCTGAATCCCCTTGATCACGTTGTAGCAAGGATCTTATTTATTGTCACTTAATGCATTGTCAAGCCAAAGGACCGGGAACGCTCTGGATTTACGGAACTAAAAGTCGAAGGCGTAGATTTATGGAAACTTGCATAATTCTACCTGATGCTCCCGAGTTTTGGAGAAAGGGTTCGAATCTCACACCTCGATCTCATTCTTACTGCTGAAGGAAAAGGATCAGCTCGAAGGATTTGCTGGAGGCGATTTCGGCTGCTCTGTGGACATGCATTGGGCTGTATGGAGGAAAACCAGTCCTCGTCCATGTAGTTCATGCTTAACACCAAGTTGTCCACTTAGCGTAGTAATAAGGCCTTTCAATTTTAGCATCATCGTCTCTCTTAGCTGCTAATCATTTTATGCACTTGACAAATGTCTCTTGTGCAGAAACTGATGGCACAATACGAAGGAGGCCCTGTTGACCTGAAGGAGTTCATGGACATATTTCGGCTTCTGGATTTGTCCTCATCGTACAGAATAGTACGTTTTATCCGTTGTTATTAATTCTGAATTGTGTTGCTAAGTTTTGGTTATCTTGGTGACCATCGTCATGCGTTTGTTGCAGCCCACTCTTGTTCGGCAATTCAACAACCCCCTGGCCTTGAGGATACAGTCTTTCTGCCTCTCAGACTTATGCAGAAGGATTGAGCTCTTACTGTCTCTTGGCAATGTTGTCTGCATTATTGTGAGTTTTGATTTATTTATTATTTTGAATGCAATCCAACTTCTATGTGCTGCAGTTTAATTCGTCAGTTCCAGTGCGGAAAGAGGAATGCGTCGAATTTTTCATTGCTATTCCCGTTCAAGTAAACTCTTTAATCGTCGACATCGACTGACTGAATAGCACCAGACTACTGTCAGTTTACGACTCCAGAAAAGTCTTGTTTACTAATAATCCCGAAATGTAGTCCACCCTCCAAATCGTTCGCAAGTCATTCCTAATTCGTCTAGCTTAGCTCACAAGCGTTAGGAAATTTTAACTTTAACTCACCTAAATTAAGGAATGATGTTTTATCTCCACTTGTTGTCCATTTTCAAGGCGTAACGCTTCCTGTTCAATGTCAATCCTCCGGGGAAGACATCCCTACATCTCAACTTCTTGCCTTATCCTTAGTTTCTAGATTTGTGATTACCTGCAAAGAGGCGGCTTTTTCACCTAATAAAAATGGGGTTCTGTTGACTAACCTCAATAGGCGAAAATTTGCCGCTGAAACCGTTTCAAAGATTTCGACAGATTATGGCTTACGAGGCGGTACTTCCCAAAACGTTTTTATTACCTCTTTTAACTGAAAACTTGTTCTTGTTTTTTCCCTCCAGTTACAGCTTGTGGCTTTTGAGAACGCAGACGAACCCAATTTTACCTTTTTGGTATGTCTTCTTATCGTACCTTGGTTATGTCGGTTACTTATAAGGTTGGTAGGAAATTTGATCGCCTACACACTTTAACGAATTTGAAACCGTCTTCACTTTACAGCTAACTTAAGGATTTGTGCATCCACAGTAGGACTAAACTTATCCTCAATTCTTCACTTGTTTCTATCTCTACAGAGATTCATAATTACATTGTCAGCCTTCTAAGTGTCGAGTCTCACCTTCCAAATGCTATGGTTGAACGTGAATTGCGGCTTTGGGCTTCTTGAAGGTGTTCTCCGCCGTAAAATTCTGCAGCATAAGAGAATTGTTTGGCTGCTTTAAAGCAGTTTCACGTTTTGTGTTCGAGTTTCACTTCTTGGATGACCTCAAGAACTGTTTGGTTGCTCAACTTATTTACTCCTCATTAGTGTCGGTTCGGTTTGTTTTCTGACCAATGGTCTGGTTCTCTACACTGCGTTTATGATTTGGAGACAACCGAAACACCGCACATGCTTTTACTCTACTCATCCACTGCCTCGCCAACTTCCTTGTCGCCACCCTTAGATGATCAACACGTGCTTCGCAGCACTCTATATAGTTGAAAACGGCTTCCGCCTTTGGGTGCACGGCTGGCGTAACTCACTCCTCATGCCTCTGACTCTGTTTGATGTATGCGTCTCCGTCGCTAATCTGGTACGTAGTCATTGCCTATCTGGTCATTTCTTCGCCTCCTCCTTGAAATGCTTCTCTTAACTTCATTATGTTAGGCACTGCGACTCTACGAAATTGGACTTATCGCTTATGGAACAGGGTGAGTCCTTATTTGTTAATACCAAGTTGCATCAGTCCCCTAACTGACTCTGTGACTTTAACGGCCGCTCATTGTAAAATCGTCCACGCTCCCGAAAGGAATAGTTAGTGCTGTTAAAAGGGAGAGCGAAGTGTGGTGCGAAGAGAGCACTGTAAGAAAGTTCGCAAACAACAATTTACCTTTTGCCCACCTTGCTATCATAAAGGGTGCCTTTGGCTGTGCATTTCTTCATACTTGGTATTTCCAGTATTTTGCAATTGGTGAGTTGATTCATTCAAAGAAGCAGGGACGAAAGTAAGCTTAAGAAGATGCAGTAGTAGCATTTCTCGAGAAGAAGCAGAACCTGAGGTCATCAGTAGTTTGGAGGTCGGAAGTAACGATTACATGGTAAAGTACTGTCAGGCGTTTGCGTCAGAACCCTTTCATTTTTATTTTCGCTGCTATTATTTTCGGTCGCGCATGTCATTCCCCATCAAGCCGGAACTTTCTTCCTCATAGCGTAATATGTAAAAATGGGGAATTCGGTTGATTACTGGATAAAGCTGAGGACTGGAGCAATTACCTCTCTCACTATATCTTATCTCTTTTTTATTATTTGTCAAGAATGTGTCATTTTCCGGCTCTGGTTTGTTACAGTGGCTAAAATGAGTAAGAGGGCTAAACTTTTGGTTTTGCACCAATTTTTACTTCTGAAACTATGCGTACGGACGAATGGCGTACTCATTTTTCGAACAGACGCGTTGGACCAGAGAAATGGTCACCCTATGACTTTGGACAGTTGGCCAACCTTCTTGTGATTCTGCGCACCTTGCGCTTTATGCAGATCTCCAACCTGATGACCAGCGTGCTTTTCCAGATGCCACATCACCTGGCCCCGGTGCTGGGTGTTCTCATCTCCTTCTACTATGTCTACGCCCTCCTCGGATTCACCCTTTTTCACGGAACTGTTGAGCGTCCTGCCAATGGATCCGCTGCGTAGGTTTTTGTCCTGCTTAAAAGTGCTCTTTTTTTCAACGATCCTTGGTATACTAGCGAACCACCATATTTCTGAATAAGTTCACGTTCAGTTGAAATCACCCATCAGCATTCCTCTCCACTTACCTTTACCAAACCGACAGTTATCTCCAGCTTGCTTTTTTTATTGAGCATGTGCATTATTAACTTCACTGTGATAGCGCTCACAACCTTTTATGATGCCTTATGCATAGGTCGAACGAGACTTATGCATGTGGAACCTATCAGCAGCTCAACTACTGGTCCATCAACTTTGACGACTTTGCTGTGAGTTGTCTTCTGGATTGCCTAGGTCATTGCCTGTTGGCGCGTACTCCTCCACTTCGTTTGTCCTTTCAGGCCAGCATATTCACGCTCTGGAGTTTAATGGTCCTGAACAACTGGCATGTCATTGTCCAAGCTTTTACTGATAAAATTGGCAGGTTAGTCCACTCTGATCACGCAGTTCATCCTCCATGTAATACCTTTGGAATCACTCCAAATAGTGTTACTACTACCTAGTCAATATCCTCCTTACTAACACAGCACAACGTACATTTAACTTTGTTTATAAATCAAGCGTACCTCCTTTTCGACAGTACTTCAAATCGAAATTATTTTTTAGCACTTTTGAGGCAGCTTTTTCTTCCAAGCCTACTTGGTCATGCTGCTTAAAATTTCACTCACTTTTTGCTTTTCAGATGGGTTCACGTCTACATGCTGAGCTGGTGGCTCATTGCATCTGTTATTCTCCTCACCCTCATTACCGCCATGATAATTGAGGTTCGTTGAACTTGCAAGTTGCGTATCGTGTTCTTACGTGTCTTTCGAAAAATGCTTTAATAACTTTGCTCAGGAGGACGAAGGTGGTACGAAAGCCTTTTACTCGGGGAAACAAGTCTCACAATTGACACTTCAATGTGCATCCAAACGTAGTGACAGTATGCGGTAAATAGTTTTCGACAAACTGATTACTCGTTGTTCATTTACCACTTTTCAACTTTTAAACGGTGTGCACAATTTTATTCGACGGGGTCTACCTTAGGATCAGATCAAGTCGATTTTCAATCCAACCAGGTCGTTTTCTAGACAAGTCTATGGTGGGTATACCCTTGAACAATGCCAAAACAAGTTAGTTAGTGTGATGTGGACAAAAGTGTTCCCGCCTTATTACTTATGGAGAGTACCATTTTATTGCTAAAGGGCGGAATGTCATGAGTGGTTTAGCCCATGCGATCTTACCAGTTCCCTTGGAAATGCGAGAGAATTCGAACTGAGTTGTGAAACGACTCCCGAAGGTGACTATCTGTTCGTGTTGTGTAGGGAATAATTGTAGCATGTGCTCATGCATTTGGTGCAATTCTTGAGACCTATTTCCTCCACCTCCGCCCAACTTTCACCGGAAGGCAATCCAACTTGATTGACGCAAACACATCATAACCTTAATCGTCTTTACCATTTCATTCCTTTTATCAGGGCATGTACGGTGCATTGTGTATTTTTTTGCCCATTTTATTTCATGATAGTGTTGTCCCTCTCCACATGGTTCTTTAGCTACTTATCCCTCCTACAATGCATTTTGCAGAGTTTCCTCTTCGCGCGACAGCTGCACACCCATCAAGCAGACTTGTTGCAATGCCCCGAGCGTCGCCGAATCTACGCCTGTCGCTCCACTACTGCGGGCAGGTCTCAGTGCCACGCCGTCGGCGACGATCGCAGGCGTTTGATCGATGACAGTGGAGCGGAGGAGCTATCACCTGCATTTGAACTCTCCGTAAGCCATGACGGCTCCTCTCGTAGGCGAACCTCGGCAACGGCAGCAACAGCGGGATCGGAAGGTGCCTCAACGACCTCGCCTTCCGCTACCGTGGTACTCAATTTTACGCAAATGTTTGGTGGTGGTTTTGAAGAACCCACCAACGAGGAGTTGGTGCGCCATCTCCAATGTCATGCAGAACTTAGTGGTTTGGTCTCTTCCTGATTTCTTGGACCCGACTTTCTATCCTCCGCATCATCTAGTTTGAATTTTAGTCACCAAATTTCTACGTGATTTTCTTCCTATTTTACTACTATCAATAAATGAATCCACTCCTGTTGCTACTGCTCCTTCTTTTGGCCTGTCTTTGGCGCATTCATCGAGCAAGTGTCCAGAACATTGACTTGTGTGGACGGTTTCAGGGTGTCTCTTAGCTGATTTGTTTACTTTCTTTTGATTTTCAACAGAAAAGTTACCAGTTTTATGAGGTCTTGGTGTAGATGAGTCGTTACTCAGTTTGACGTTCACTGCACTATTGGATGAAGCAACACGAATGCCGTGCTCCAGATTCAACATGACGATCTAGGATTAGGTGCAGCAGGATTAACAAATTTGCGAGCTATAAACGGCATGTGGTGGTGCAAAATAAAGCCATTTTGAAAGGCGTAGAACATTTAACACTGTATGGTTTTTTGTAGCACACGGATTATGTTGCGGCTCGCTCGAGGCGTCTTGCAGACTGGAATGCGGTTTAAATCAACATCGTTGAAGTACAGCAAGGTGAAGGTGTCCCGCAGAGGCGTTGACCTTCAAGTGGGTCTCGTGGAGCTTGATTCGCCTGACACCTTTAACACCCTTTGCCCTGTGTTGGTGGAGGAGTTAGCTTCTGTGGTGGAACAAATGGATGCTGACTCTTCGGTTCGGTGTCTTGTCATTACCGGCTCCGAAAGGGTTTTCTCGGGTAATGCCATCTCAGTTTAGCTAGTGCAATGATTTTCCGTGTCATCTTTTTTTCTTTTTTGGTACTATTGCGAAAATAGATTAGTTCTCAAAGTTGAACTAAAAGGAGTCTATCCTTTTATAGGGGAACCTGCCGATTTTCCCATCTCCGTGCGCTCCTTCACTCAACCCACTTTCTGACCAACTTTCTCCATTGCTCATTTTCTAGAACTTAACTGTGCCCATAATCCCACCTTTATCCATTACTATTGCAGTTTTTAAAGCAAAGAGTGATCCTCAGGATAGACTAATTTTTTAATGTCCCTAAAACTGAATGTAAGGATGTCTTGCCAAACAGTCGGGGCTGACGTGACACACCTGGACGATCTACGGAGGCCAGAGGTTATGCGTAGGTGGGGGGCACTGGGAGCGGTGGAGAAACCCACTATTGCAGCAGTGAATGGCGTAGCACTGGGCGGCGGCTGCGAACTTGCGATGATGTGCGATGTAATATATGCGGGCGAACGGGCCCGCTTTGGACACCCCGAGGTTAAGCTGGCTCTATTACCCGGCGCCGGGGGTACACAACGTCTCACTCGCGCTATCGGCAAGTCGCGCGCCATGGAAATGATTCTCTCGGGTGAGGAGCAGTGACGGTCTCCCCTCTCTTCCTCCCCGTCTATCTCCCTTCACCTTACGTCTATAGGAAAAGCTATCCCTGCGAAAGAGGCGGCAGCTTTCGGATTAGTGAGTTGTGTATACCCAGTAGCCGAGGTGGTGGACAGGGCAATCGGCCTGGCTGAGCGTATCTCCGCTCACTCTCTGGTCGCTTTGAAGGCTGTAAAGAGGGCCGTCGGCACTGGTGAGTACTCAATTCCACAATTCCTGAAACGAGTGCTGAAGAGTTAGTTTTCCAATCATTCAATTTGTTAGATACTGTTTTGCTTGACTCCCACCTTTCCATCACTATTTACTTGTTTTACATTCTTAACAATTTCTTCTCACCAGCTTATCGACTCGCCCTTGACGAAGGCTTGAATATAGAGCGGGAACTTTTCCTCAAAACACTGTCCTCCGTAAGTTTATTTCCCTTGGTGTTTGATGGCAGAAGTTACATCTGCACTTGCAGCTACGTCAAAGGGTTAATGCTTAAATTCATAGTTAATGCTGTCGAAAATTTTAGCCTCATTCTTGTGTTAAACGTAATAAGAGCACGTAGATTCTAGTGTACGCTTTGGGGGACACAATCTTACAAGTTTGTCGCATCTAAAGTCATCGCAGCCTCTTACTTCTATGTCAGTAACAAATGCTCACACTAATGAACACCGCTGTTTAATACTTCTTTCGTCCTTTTAGAACGATTCCAAAGAGGGAGTGTTGGCACACATTGAGAAGCGAAAACCAAAATTTACAGACAGTTAATGCACATTGTTTAACTCTAAATAGAGCATTTGATTACAGTTTTTATTTCGATGACACTGTTCAGTCAAGAGCTAACGAAGGAGAACGGAAAAGGCAGTTTTCTTCCATCGACGATAAGATGGCGCATCGAATTTTGCTTAGTCTCAGAACACACAAATGCATTATAGGAAAAAAAACCAAACAACTCCCTCAAAGGGTGTGAGATCACAAACGCATCTTGGAGATCGCACCGCAATCTGGCATCACCGCATATACCGAAGCCAATGAACGGAGCTGGAGAAGGTGTTTGTTGCCGATTAGGACTTTTGGAATGTGTTCACGAGCCATTTGAGGCATGCCATTAACCAACAGTTTGTATCCGTCGCCTAACCATGGGCGTAATTCACCTGTAGTTAAGCGTAATTTGAATAATTTGGAAACAAAGGTAAGGGGCGTGCTGCTCTGTTTATGTGATCACTTGATGTCCAGCAGTGGACTTAGGCTTCCGTTTTGCTCGTGGACTGGCCTTCGAGCCATACCAGAGGGCAATAACTTCTTAGTCTTTCAGAATGCATGTATTCACCCCAACTTAATGCCTTCTTTTCCCTAGTGAGAAGTCTTGGGTCGCTATAAGTAGGTGATCGGTCTTTCCTACACTGGTTTCCTCATTAGCCTCAGTGTGTGAGGGTGCGACATGGAGAGGTCTCATTGATCATAGCTCTGTCGTTTGCCTCATTACGAATTTCCTTTTATTATTAAAATAAGTTTTTTGGCCAAATTAAGGCATCTGTACTGTTGGGTTATGCATACTGGAATTTTTCTTTGCCGATAAGTGAATCCTTGCCAAAATGCACCAACTTGCAATATTTACAAAAGATTTGCTGCATAACCATAAATAAGTCAAAAAATTGTTCTTAGCGAAAAATTAATTATAATGCGTTGCTAATAAAAGATCTATTAAATTTAGGCTATTGATTTTACTTCATTAAGGTCAGAGGCGCTCGTTATGACTGCGGATTGAGGG
Organism: Hydatigera taeniaeformis; assembly: GCA_900622495.1. Classification (NCBI taxonomy): domain Eukaryota; kingdom Metazoa; phylum Platyhelminthes; class Cestoda; order Cyclophyllidea; family Taeniidae; genus Hydatigera; species Hydatigera taeniaeformis. The sequence continues at coordinate 54,807 of UYWX01000032.1, forward strand.
TCGTTTTCTTCGCGTTAGTAACGAATTGCTTTGTTGATGGATCCAGCTACTGTTTTCCCCGATGAAGTAATGCTGAGAATACTAAGCTATTTGCCTCACTCCCCGACATTTGCTAACCTTGCATGTTTGTCAAAGCGATGGCGTGCTTTGGTTTCGAGTACATTTGGAGCAATTTAAAACTGTTTAAATAGGTGCTCTTCAGTCTAGGACAAGGGTTTCCCTCATTGGTGTTGGGAGACACTCAATTCGATGGCACTCGCTCCCTATATATAGTGACATAAATGAAAGGTCGGGAGTGTCAGTTGCGATTCACGGTCACACGTTGTATGTTTTTGGTGGCCGTACTGATAATGAAACAGCGATGAACGATCTCTCTACGTTCGATCTTCTTACTGTAGAATGGAAACGACTCACAACAAATGGTGCGCCATCTCTCTGGTTATTCATTTCTATGCATTTGGTCAACGCAATCATTTTTTATTGAGCGTTTTGCCCTATAGTTCACCTCCATTTAAATGAAATTCTGGTATTGATCATATCTTCTGTGTGTTCTCTTCTTATAATGGTATGGAATTGTCTATTATTCTTCGTTAAGGTTTGGTTTTGTGATAATTAGGCTCACGACCCTTGCCCCGTTCAAATGCCATTATGGGATTCATTGAGGATCAACTCTTTCTTTACGGTGGGTTTAAATGTCCATTGCAAGAATTTGGCGGTGTACGTCTCCCCCCTTCTAGTCATCTCGTAAGGGTTCTTGATTTTGTGTTTTTTTATTCTCGTTTGTCCTTTGTCAGCATTTAAGCTCGGAACCCCTTGAATTTTCGTCTTGCGATATTTATAGCCTAGTAGATTGGGAAACATCAATGTAGGTAAAATTGTTTTGCAGAGCTGCTTGCTTCTTGAGTACTAAATGAGTTCGCAGTCCTTAAATATCGGTTGATTCCCTTTTTTTCATTTCAGCTTAATCCATGAGCGAAATGCATGTCTGTTAATTCATAACAAACCCTTGATATTCTTGTTTTACGCTCTTTGAATGGAAGCAAAATTTCAGAGGGCATTAATTCCCAGTTCCTTGATTTAATTAACTTTTTGTTGTGCGATTGTCCCAAAAATTGTTAATATTTTGTATGATCATCGGTCAATTCGATGACGTTAACTCAGTAGGTGGTTTTAGGCTCTCTTTTTAGCTCACTTGGTCTCCTTCTTGGATAAGGCGTATAAATGTTTAGCAAAAGTTGAATATCTATTTCCGTCGATTTCACTACTATTATCAAAGAACTCCTTTATCCAAATTTGACTTCCTGATCAGATTTTTGCTACACCATCTTTCAGCTGCGGACGTTGGTCATAAATGACCTGTACAGCTTCTGCCGGGGAACGAAGATGTGGAGACAGATCTTAAAGGACACGGAAGGTCCTCGGCTCCGTGGGCACTACAACGGCGCTTTCCTGCCACCGGTAGCTTCCGATCCAGAGACTCATCCAGGCTTATTGGTCCTCTTTGAGGCCTCTGATACGCAGTACCTCGCTTTCGGACTAGTCCCTGATACGGGCTTTTGGTTCATTCTCCCTCATTGTCCTCAAAATACTCTCCCGGCCTCAAACGAGAACCCACTTTTGAGGCCTCCCATGTGTGCCCTTTCGGAGAAGGACGTGCTCATCCTCACTCACCATCCTGCCGCCACCTTTGTGTGGGTTCTCAGTCGCAGAGCTCGTACCCCTGACTCAGGTGGGTGTGCTAAAAGTGTGAAAGTCTAGAGGTTTCACTATTGTCAACACCCAGCATAAATAGTATGGTCGTAGGACCAAAAAAGGCATGGCCACTTGTACAAATAGTCATCACATTGAAGGCTTCTGGATTTTTAATTTTAAATAATTCGCTTCTCAGATTATTGTCGCTTTTTGTGTTGCACTTTAGCAAAAGAATATCAAATCAGTTTTGCTCAATACCTGCAAGTTTTAGTGTGGTTAAAATTGGCCATAAAAAAATCATTTTATGCGGTGTTTATGCTGCCATTCTGTTTTTTCCTCTTGGTAAAGCAAAATTAAGTTGTTTTTCCAAATAAGAAGAGTTCATTGCAGTCTTCAATTCTATAGCAGCAAAAAACATACTGTCTCGCGCTGTTTCTAATCGCTCGCAGTCTAGTCTTTCAATCAAATGAAGTTCAACCACCTTTAGAGGTGACTTATACACAGTACGAAGATTGGGTGGATAATTCCGGGTAAACGTCATAGCTGAGCTTTATGCAAACCTACAGCACTACTGATAAAGCTTTATTTCGACCACTTGATCTGATCTCAGCAAGCTATTCGGTTGGCTGGACGTGGACCGAGGTTCAGCTGCGTACTCGTGTGAATAAGATAAACTTTCTCGAGCCCTTGGAAGCCCTAGGAGGCGCTCAGTTGGTATGTCTGCCAAAGTTGCCCCACCAGGAATGGCCGACGGTGGTATTGTTGCGCAGAATCCGCTTCAGCACTGTTCGCGCTCATCTAAACCGAAGGCTGAGGGAGGGCCCAAGACGCCTGCCTGACGTTGGCTCCATGTCTTCTTCGTCCTCCTCTCCTCCCTCCGTAACTGCTCATCCGGAGACACAGCCCAATCCTCTGGTCCAGGTATTTGACGAACTTCACGGTGAGCTTCTTATCATGAACCATACTCTTTTATTAACTTGTTCTAGGAAGTTGTGAAAAATCGAAATGCAGTGCTAGCTCGATAATCTAGAGAATTGTCCTTGCGCAAGCTGAAAGTTAATTTGATGCGGGGTTTAAACTTCAGGAATTAAGCCTCATTTAACATTATTTAAACTGCGTCTCTGGTCATAAATAAGGCTTTTGAGGTAGGGTGCAATCGACTCATTTGTAGTAAAACTTGAGCTGTCTTTATTAAGGAAACTTGAAGGCAATAAATCGAACATCACCAAGGCTAACGGTTCTATCCTTCACTCACGGAGTCTAAAGTGTATTTTCCTGATTTTCAACATGTTCATCTGAGACTATCTGAAAAGATAACCTTGCAATGTGTTTAAAGGCATATGAGCAACTAAAACATTGCAGCAGGACTTATCGTTGTTTGGGTTTTGTAGACCCAACTCAACCTGCAGGTGCTCCAGGTCAGCCGCTTCGTGGAGCCATAATACGACGTGTTGCTTCTTCATCCTCTTCATCTTCCCTCACCTCTCTGCTAAGGCTTCACTCCACGGCAGCGTCTAGAAAGCGTCGCTCTTCTCAAGTGTCTGGTAATCGCTTTGCGTCAAGCATGACCAGCCCTAGTAGTGATGAACCGGAGAGCGATTCGGACACCTCAGATCCTAATATTTTGGCCTTGTGCACTTTGACTTTATCTGGCAGGCCTAGTCGTTCCAGACCCTGTCTGATGCTGTGTGAAATAGATGGTCCATCGGATCAGGATTACCACCTGGACAGTCTTCCGCTTTCTCGTTCTTTCGCTGCTTTCACCTACGGTCTTGGATCGCTTCTTGTCTTCGGTGTACCGCAGGCACGACTGGTGAACGCAGAGTATATGAACGGCACCAGAGACAAAAGGCCTTTCGTGTGGGCGATTAGTGGTAGTCGAGTGGTGTGTGGATTTGAGGCTCCTGCTGAGACCTGAGTTGATGAGACCCCCCATTCTGTTGTTCCCTTCTTAAACCTTATATATATATACGTGTATATTTGGGCTTATGAATTTTCCGACATCCGTGCTTTCAAATAGAGCAATACTCAATTATCATCAGTCTCTCTCAACCTCTTTGAGAGAATCTTTTATCTTTTTGAACTTGCGCATTTGACTTATTTCGAATTTTGCTGAGAGCTTCATGCAAACTCGGAACGCAAAGTGGTCTCAGCACAGTGGTATGATTACGCTTCTCATCTATATCACTACGAAGTTTTTTATGAACGGAGTCCTTAGAACCAATGCAATCACAACATTTCCGATGAAAATAGGGTCTTTAGTATTTTTTTGCCTACCAGACAGTATTTTGGGACCATGGTTAGTCAAGACCATTACTTCTTGAAGTTAACTGTTTTTTAGGTGCTGTAAGGACCTCATAATCTCGGTAATGTGAACAAGGTAGGTGCATCATAACGATGAAGACGTATGTACGTCTATACTAAACATTAAGTACCTAAATTCGTTAAAAAGTTTTATATAAGAAGAAGAGCAACGATTGGGGCTGTCCGAAGTGACCATTAGGAGGGAGAAGCTGGATGCATTAGTAGGGCGTGCTTCGCGTCTTATTCGGACACTATGAGCTGGGGGATACTGAGCGCATCAAACATTGTGAGTGCTTAGTGAGGTGGTAATTTGGTGCCGCCCACCTAAACTTCCTCGAAGACTGACGAGAAGTACAGTCAATGTGTCGTAATGTCACTTCACGTGCAGTGTTTGACAGGTAGCACAACACCCGTTCCACCGATTCCTTCACTATGTTTACTAGACAATTTTGCTTCAGAAGCCGCCCCAGCCCTCCCCACTCTTGACGTGCACAAGCTTAGAATGTTTTCGTAGAAGTTAGATTGTACAAATGACCTACACATGGAATGTTTATCCCAGTTGGAAGGTTTAAACAAGGCAATAACTAAGTAAATAATTTCATAAATTTGAGGAGATGGGTTAACAGTGTTTACAAATGTATTTAAGGGTATTTGATACCACATATCTGAGTGCAAAGTTTCAAACGTTTCTGGCGTCATCCTGGAAGCAACTCTAGGTTTAGTGAGGGTAATCATTTCAACCGCCATATTTTGGCGCCTTTAAACTCGCACCTACTACTAAAGATCAAAACGGTAAATCGACCAGTCATCAATCCCTGATCCCCTTCTTCAGCAGAGCTCTAGTGAGGTTGAGTGCTTACCGCCTGGCATGCAATCAAAATTCGGACCTAAATATAAAAAATGCGTTTGCTTTACGAGTAAGCTGCAGCATTTATTCTCAGACATGATATCTTAGTCATTTTTCTTAATCCATGAAGGCGCATGATCATCTACGTATGATTCGAATTCAGAAATTAGTATATATATGTAGGCTTGAGGACGTTTACAAAAGTTTTTAAGCTTCCGTAATAAACTGCCAAATAAGAACGCCAAAATGCTCATTGGCTCCGGACGAGGAAGAGTTTCACGTATTCGATCTGCCCTCAATCAATGGATTTGGAAGGTAAACTCGGTGGTCACTGTACGAGGAGTTACTCATCAGCCAAAACCAAAACGATCATAATGGTTTGGTCATGTGACCATCTGACGGTTGGCAGTCACTTTAGGATTTGTCTAACTCTTGTATTCGTGAGCTGGCCTTCGGGCCGTACTCAGACCCATTTGCCCTGTTCGCTTCGGAACACATGTATCCAGCCTCACTTACTGTCCTCTTCCACCCTATGGGAAGCCTCAGGACGCTAGAAGAATTGACAACAAAAGCGGTCGCTTTGGTGTGGATTGATTCTGACGCAGAAAATAATAGATATAACTATTTTTGAATAAGCAGCCATTTCTAAAGGAATTAAAAATCGAAGGAGAGCATAAGTACAGTCTCCTGAGATCTTAAGTATGGCGATTAAAAGCAATTAGCTTAGCTAAATACCTAGTAAAAGCAAAATGAACACCAAGGTGCCCACCGTTTAAACAGGTTGTTGGGTGGGCAATGCGTCCCACTAAATGCGGATGAAAAAGCTAATGTATGTGTCTTTTTTATATTATGGGGTCTTCACTGCGACAAGTCTGCCAGTACTGAAAGGGTTCGAAGAAACTTTGACCAATGCAGTCTGAGTATTGAATAATTTTGAAAACTACTTATTCCTAACCGAAATGCCCGGTCCTGAAACACACTTGACGATCCTTGCACAACGCATAATGACGCATTAACTGTTTTGATAAAACCAGTTATCTGGGGCACAGATTTGGTAGTGGAAGGGCACCTTCAGAAGTTTTAAACAGCCAATATATGAGATTTTCAAATTGCAAATGCGATATTTCGTTGATGTACACTTTACTTAAACTTTATTAGTAAAATGTTATAAAATACAAATTAATGCCTCGGTATTATTCCTATGACTTGAACTTGAACTAAAGTATCTCGCCCAAAATTCTCTTGGACACTGATGGTCTAAAGGCGTGTCTTCACTGAACATTGCTTAACACGCAAAATGGACTTCGCAGAGCGACTGGAACAAACGCAATTGGTTAGGAATTTGCGCCTCTGTAGGGCTCACTAATAATTTGACCACTACGTAGGTAAGGCAGGGCATCACGATTGAGAAGGATGCGCTTCTTTTCGTATCTTGATCGAGGGTAGATACAGAGCAGACGGTCGAGAAAGTTGCGTACCCAGTAGTTTATAGGGTGGCGCTCTCTTCGCCGCCATTTTCGGAGGCTGCATTGTAGGTCACTAGGCAAGCACCGATAGCAAGTGTCGCAGATAGGTCTTAAATCAACCGTGAAAAAGCTTGAGCTAAAAGGACAAATTTGATTTTAAAGCACTAAGCATGGGTTGATCCACTATGTTAAGTGAGCTGCTTACCCAGGCTGCAGTAGTTTGTCGCAAAACTCACAAGTGAAGTGCTTAAGGCAGTATAGCTTGTTAGTGAATTCAACCAGACACTCGGGGAGAAGGTTGTGGCACTTGTGGCATACCTCCTGGGTGAGACCACGAAAGTGATGAAAACACAGGGGCTCCCCATCGCGCTCGTAAAAGTGACCTCCGCCGCTCAGAATCTCCTCACACTTGCTGCACTTGAGGTGGTGCGGATGCCAGACTTTACCCAAAGCAAGCACTACGCGATCCTCGATTGTGTGACTGAATAAAAAGCTGATCCATTAAATAACCTGGAGCCCTTTTATTTTCATTGGTATGATTGTTTAAACATTAGTCTGAGGTTAACATCTAGGACAACATTTGATAGTTTTAAAACTTATCTAGGGACAAATTTTTTCGTACTCCAAATAAAAGCGTATAATATGGAAACAGGTCTAATTTTGAAAATATTCAAACGACTCACCTTTAATTTAAAAATTGTCGTTCGATTGCTTAACTCTCATAAACGTAAAAAGTAAAAATTGATCGTTGAAAAGCGGCTCTCTTATAGGCTGTGGCCACGAATATCTAGCAATAAGTGCCACCATCTTTCCCTATCTCACGCCCAGTCGAACCAAACAAACCAATAAATGCGTCATCGTTAAGACCTACTTATGAAATTGTGCCTTTCTTGTATCCTGTAGATAGCTAATCGCTATTCAGCAATATTCAAATCTCCGCACCCACCTCTGCATCACCTAGTATTTGACCTATGTGCATGTGACCATGCATATTCAGTTAAAAGCATATCGATACATCTTGGCTTTCCTCTGCTGCCGAAGTTAAGAGTTGGAACGTACTGTAGCTTACCGGGTAGAAGAGGTCAGTAAGTGCAGCTGGCTACATGTATTCCAAGGAGAATAAAGCAAGCAGGCCTGAGCATGGCCCGAAGGCCAGCCCACAGGTACAAGAACCAGTCAAATCTTAAAGTGACCACCAAACGTCAGGCGGAACTCTAAATAAAACTCGTAATGATTAAAAAATTCTACGCTTTGCCGAAATTCTATCTCTAGTTTGATACTTGATTCCATCCACACTATGCCTCAAGTATGTAGCGAAAATGGAAGTAATCTCTCATTGCAACAATCAATGCGTACCGTGACTTATCTCCCAAATTGTTGTAAAATACTTTAATTTCATTATTATGCCATCCGAGCAGAGTTAAAAGGTACTGCCATTAAGATTTTGCAGATAAAGTATTCGGATGCAGACTTACTGACATGCGCAACAAACGGCGATCTCAGGAGTGGTTAGGAAGCACTGGGAACAGAGGGCTTTACCTCTGTAGATTTGGCACTGACTGTCAAGTTCCTCATCACATTCAAAGCACCTTAACGTTGAATTAAAGAAAACTGTTACTAATCTGCTACCTGCCATTTACATTCATATCGTTTGCATAAAAAGCAGTCTTTCGTGTAAAATAAAAGTTTGTGTTTTAATTCACGTCTGCAGAAATTAGCAGATTTATTTGTTTTTCTTTTCCAACGGCAAATTATAAGTGCGGAATGGTAGCCGCAACTCTTTGAAAGTCTGTGCACAGGTCGAAAGGCTAGTTGATGCTTTAAATGGGGACTGTTCATTGTGATACACTGAAGCAGGTACACCTTTAGGCGTTGTAGATTCGCAATAAAAGTGCAGCCTATTTAAGTCTCGCGAGATTGGCAACATTCTTGTAGTTTATTCATATAATCAAGTAACTGGAAACGATGACAGATCATTAAAATGATGGCATGAAAGCAAATCTTGGTTCTACAGGTGAAACTACAAAGTTTTGCCAATTTGGATGGTCATGTTCGTCATTTTTGGGTTCCAATTTTTCATCCACGCGATTAAGTAGTTGATAGTGCAGTTGGAAATTCACGCATGCTCAACTCGATCTAGAATCGCGTGATGTGGACTTGCAGAATGCAGGCGAAATGTACTTCGGATTAAGTTTGATGTCTCACAACAGTGCTTATAACTACCCTACTTCGCACATCTTGGCATTGTTCATTAAGGGATGAGAAATGGGAGACAACCAGATGTACAACCGACGTCACTAGAAGTACTAATGCGTAAAAAGTGGCGTCAGCAGGAACGAAACAGTTGTTGCAAAATAGACATGCGTTCAGCGCCTCAGCACCCGACTTCTTCCTGTCTATTTAGCAAGGCGTTCTGTGGTGTAGAATATGGACAGAAGAAAATGTGGACTTGTAGATGCACAAATGGCAGCAAATTATCACAAAGTGGATTCCAAAATGTACATGATTGACCCCAAGATAGTTAAATGCCATGCACGCAGTGTGGATGACAGAAGAATTGGGACTAAAATGGCAGGCTAACATTGCCGCGAATGAGAAGGAAATTTCTTTCAAGGGGAATAGACGATATTAAAATAGAGCTACTGTTAGCTGCATAACACACGAGGAACCTTGCATTTCACTTGTGGAGCCATCACAGGTACGCTGAACCAATGAAAGAATGCAGCCAATTTTGCTAAAAAAGGGTGAAAATTAAGGATCAAGAATTTTCCTTAACAAGTTAACCAACAATGGAGAAGATGAAGCCAACACAAGTGCTTGCAGTTCAAGGAGGGGATAAAGTGGAAAATTTATGTTTATCAAGGCCATTTAAGATAGATTATGTGCAAAACTTCAAACACTGGACAAGTGCCGCAACCGGAATGGTGAGAAGGCAGGGCTGTATGCACGCCCAACTTCATCTTATTTTTTCACCCTTTGTGTTGAGCTAAGAGGATTTTATTCAACATGCTACTTCGCGAATAAAATCGGACGGATTTAGGAAAATAGCTTCCTTTTGTATTCCCTTTGATTAGAGCCCCACAATTAACGGTTTCATAGGGACGACATTTTCTCACACCCTGAAGTCGCCCCGAGCACCAATTTTGTTACGTACGGAGAGTGCAGAAGTCCTCGCTCCTTAGCCTTGGTATTATTTTTTTTTTGCAATGTCTTTGAACCCTTGAATGATAGGATCCTGAAGGCGATCATCTGCATCATCCATTCATTGCAAATAAAATTAGTGAAACACACGTCTGAGGGTCGTGGTCTGGAGCGACTGCGTGCCATTGATGCAGTTGACGCAGTCTTTAACAGCAACAACGCCTGAATCGCATTGACAAAACAGGTTGGCACACATCAAAGAGTTATAAGGTATAAACACACTCCTGAATGTCGGAAGCCCAAACAGCGCAGAAACCCTCTGGACAAAATTTGTCGGTCAGTTAGTAAACAACTTGAGGTTAACCCCAGTCTGTCTCAGTCATCAACATGGACTTCTGTCTTTAATAAATTTGTAAACAGTTGATCGGACAATTTGCATTAACGATAACCTTTTAATGCTTCATTCCTTTAGCATCGAAAGTTCTCCCTTTTGCAATTCGTATTTCAATGTGGACGGGAGTGGAGGAGTGAAGTCGTGGTTGTGTCCTGACCTTTCGCCTAATTGCCACGGCTACTAAACACTCGTGCTGATGAGAAAGAAAACCTGTTTTAGGGATGCCAGAAAGATCCGCACATCCTCCTCCTTCTCCTCCTCCTTGAGAGGCATTTATGTGACAGAAAATGAATGAAAATAATTTTGTCTGAATCCTAATGGGAAAAATATAACCTCTGATGCGCATTCCACTAACTGCCTTCACCTCGATCAGAATGAAATTTACCTTTCTTGTGGTTCCTCACGGTATTCATCAAGAGGCGATCGAATGGCCCAGTGCTTGGTGGTGTCTATCCTCGTGAAAGCCTCCTCCTGGTTCGGCGTTTGAGTGCGTGGAGGCTCAGCAACTGAAGCACTGAGGAACATTAGCTGGTATTCGAGGTCTTGGAGAATCAAAGAAAATCGTCTCTTGGCTCGGGCTCTGCCTCTACTCTCGACCTCGTCGTCCTGTTGCATTTTGTACTTTAGACAAGATCCAGCGTGTACTTATAAACGCTCCCAGCGATAGAGAGCATGGGATAGGATAAGAGAATTGCCTCTGCTTTTCTTCACTCTGGATTGGATAGAAGTGAAGGCATGATTTCATATGCCATTGGACTTGGTTTAAAGTCTAATTCTCTTGAGCCCAATTGGAGAGCAAGAGGCAAGATTGATGTAATCAAGTCTTTAAGCAAAAACAAACCCATTTGCTGATGCCTCAACAAGTGTCAAATATCCTCCACTCCCCTTTTAACGGGTAAAAAAGTACAGACATCTAAAAATGGATTAAAAGCTACAACTGCCACCCCAAGGTGGAGGTTAACCCTCGCCCAATTCACAGCTTTCATGTTTCGACAGATTGCTGTGAGGGCACGACTGGTCGTTGATCCTCCACTCACTGCACATTCATCAAAAAGCGCATTTCACATGCGTGGAAAATCAACGCATCTCAAATGACTGGTTAAAAGGGAAGTCAAAATAATGAGCTTGAGAATGGGACGACCTGCCTGGGTGAACAATGTCCCCACTTCAGGCAGAACAAATCACGAAATTCGACAAAACTGATAGTCATTTGCCTGACATCAAGGTTTGCTTAATGGCATCAGGGAATGATGCTACAAGCACACTCGACTCCCGACTTCGGGACCCTCTCAGAACAGACACTGCGATGCGCTATTTCAGTCCTTTCGACAGTTTAACAGTAATGAGCTGTCAATTCCTATAAAGGCAACAGGTGAACTGGCTTCCCACTTCCTTCTCTATGCTGCCAACGCGATGGACAAGGCCTTGAGATGCATTTTCAAAGGCTAAACGCACTGCAGGTAGGAAGTGAGAACGGTAAGACTAATGGGGTCTTAGAATTGTGACATCCCAAGATTTGTATAAGGTCATGATGGCAGCCCTTTGGACTCAACAACAGATTGCTGTGCAAGAGTTTTGCTTCAGGGAGTGACAGGAATGTAAAGAGGTGGTAAGTTCATGACCTTGGCATTTCAATGGAATCCACTATATGCACATATTTCGTTGACATGAAGTAACATGTGTGACACTTCAGACATGCAGTACTTGGGGCAATGCATTTTGCATCAAATCTTCCTTAATGGACCATTTGCCTTTCCGTTGGGAGCCTTAGCCATGCGCCAAATGTCGTCAAAGCAGCAGCTCCTTCAACACCTCCACTGAAGAAGCATTTACCATCAGTGTTTGCCGACTTCTAAAGCATCAAATGAGCTGTCTACCTCCCATACTTGTGAAGATGCTGAAGTCTGTAAGCAGTCGCAGCATACAAGCATGTAGGAGGACTACTGCGACGAAAGCTTTACCCCTTCACCACAAAATGTCTGCCATGGGCGAATAGTGAGCTCGAATGAGGGTCTGCAGGCAGTGCATTTCATTCAAAGTGGATACACAATTTGAAAAGGAGCTCCCTGTTACTCGTATGGAATTTTAGTTAGGTAAGAAACTACTGACACGCGTTCTTAATTCCATTCGCTGTAGTGATTTTGCAAACCATTTTGTGCATAAGACAAGTCTCCACATGGTCACTTCACAGAGAGGCACTGGAAGTGTCTCAAGATTGCACTGTTGTTCATTTGTGCTTTAACCTCGGTCGCATTTTTAGCTCACAGAGGTCAAGCATTCAAAGTGGCTACAGTTTTCCTCCATTATGCAGTCATTTCTTGGTCATCGGACAGAGGGCTGCCACGCCTAGGACTTTTGAGGGGCAAAAATAACACCTCCCGACGACAACCAACTCATGGGGATAGTGCATCACAAGCACAACACCGACTATCAGGAAGGTTCGAAGTTTGGATCCCATGTACAGGCACTCCTATTGTGCAAAAGAGCAAGTTTACAAGTACTTGAAGCTCTCGAGGCAGCCTCAAAGCACCTCAAAGAAGTAAATTTCCCTTCAGGTCTCAGTTAATGGACAGCATGTGACATGCGAATGCCCTGAAACTACCAAATTATGACGCTGCTTACCGCATCTGCTGGGCAGTGAGAGTTAAGACGCGTCAACTGTGCTAGTAAATACTGGTCTGTGTGACCATCTCAGGAAATGCACATCTCACACAGCAATTCGACCTCTTGAATCATTTTCTTTGCCTCTCGGTCTCACAATCACCTCCTTTTTCCTCGAGAAGTCGGCGAGTGTATAAGCGTGAGAGAATAATTTCCTCTTGCAAGAAATGAGCGACTAGAGTAGAATGCATTTACCATTGTTAAAAGTGATTGTTTCAGGAGCCAACCTACATGCCACAATACTTCCAGAGCGCCTCTTTAATAAGATAGAAGTGTAGGCTTAAAAAGGTGGCATTTGTTAGTAAAATCTTCAGGCATATCAGTTGAATTGTTATTTGAATGTCAAATGTGATTCGCACGACATTATTTGAAGGTGGAAACAAAACCGGATGTAATTTTTCAGAGACACTGGTACCCACAATTAATAAAACCAACGGTGCACATTCAAGCCCATAAACACAAGCGTGCACACACACACGCTGAAGTCGCAAGGTGTGGTGGATAGCGAACCGCCTTGACCACACTGCAGCTAATGGCGGACGACAATGTGTGCAGTCCTCGGCGATTTCGTTGACAAATTACCTCCGTGCACAAAAGTAAAAGGGAGTTTCACCACCTGATGAAAGTTAAGGATGGAATTCCCATCAGCCTGGAATCATTTGCTTGATGCGATTCACACATAGCCGAGCCTACCACTGGAAGAGCATTGCGGTTTCCAAAAGACTAAGCAATGAAGAGAACGCTAACTTGGAGGCTGGACATCCTCACGGATGCACAACGTCAGAGTTCCCAAGCAACTCGAAACACAAACCGAGAGTCAAACAAGCAAGGCTTTACAATTTTTTAATTCCTTTGGCCAAATGTAAATGTAGACTCTTCGTAACAATCCATTTTTGCTTGCTATCTTATTATTTTGTTCCATTCTACCGATTATTCGGATAACTGAGCTCTCGGCGTGTGCACGGTCCCATCTGCAGAGCACAGAGATATGCCCTCGGAGGGAAGGAGATAGCGGTAGGAACAATACAGGACGGCAAATACACGTCCTCTGACTTCCTTTTGCAGAGGCCACAAATTGCGGTTACTGGAGAATTATTGTGAAGAGTGGCGTTATGCTTGTGTAAATGTCCCAAAAAATTAGGTGGATTACTTCTTTGGAATCAATGCCTCTCAAATTGTATCACATTTCGCCTTGTACGCTTCGGTTTTTTGCCAAGGTTTAACCATATGACATAGGAGCGAGTGCAGTGCCTATCGCGATGTCCACAGTTGACCACGGACTCGGTTTTTTCACCTAACGCAACCCCCCAATCCCTGTTTGAATGGCAAGAAAAATGCCATTCATCATGAAGACAACACAGCCTGGCACCTCTTCCTCGCTCGTGCGGGATGAAGGAGGAGTGCTTCGACAACCTAATTATTTTACTTCTCATACGTTATTTATTCAAGGGTAGTTTTCATTTTACACTCACCAAACCAACGTGACCTCTTGTGAACTGGGCAATGCGCCGACCTCATGGGACATTTCGCCTACCTGTGGTGACTTGAAATGAAATGCCAGGTTAAGGCCAAAGCCATGAGGGGCGGGAAATACATGGAATTGGCAAACCGAGCACTTCAAACAACAGGCAATTTTCCGTCAAGCACTGTTACTGTCACGTTTTTTCTTAAACTAGGAATAAGGAATGAAGACAGTGCCAATTTGAAGAGGCTGATTCAATGTAGGAAACAGGCTAGGCCTGTTGTTGTTCGTACAGACTGGTGAATCAATGACGGGTACCAGTAGTCAGTAGAATACGTGGCCGAGCCAAATTCGGACAAGTCATTCCATCTTTTCGCCATCCAAACGAGGTGTTTTTCGAGCAAATTCAAGGATTTTCCTGAGGCTGCACATTACGGAGTTGTTTCGCCGCTCATGGCCGCCTTACTGGAAGCGCTCCTAAACTGGATGCAGTACAACATCGCCTTTTTTACAACCAAATGCCATAAACACTGAAGGCAGCAGAAGCTCCCTTAAGCGATGTACTTAGCACTACTTTGAAGATGCTTATTTTGGTTCTTGCACAAAACCGCCTTTCTGGATGATAAAAGGTCTTCTAGGGGATTGGTGTGCTAAGGTCTGCCGGATGGAGGTTGAATTTTGATAAAGTTGCAGGTTCTCCAAGTGGGCGGACTAGTCTCGACGTGAAATAACATCTCTTTGTCTTACACACTTACACAGTGGCATCCTAAACTCCTTCCTTTTATTGAAAAGTTGTACTGACTATCAACCCTGAATGTCACTGCGATCTGTGGCATCACCGTTCCCCTCGAGGGCAGACAGTTGTATTTTATTTTATTCAGTAGTATAAGTCATTCGCTTTGAAATGACCATATACATGAAGGTAACAGTTAAAAATAACACTTTAACTAAAATGGATAAACCCAAGTGTACTGCAGGGTAAAAGATGTGAGGACTCTTACAATAAACCAAGACAACGTCAGCTTCAAAACGTGCAATGTGACGTCTTCGTTTCCTCAAAATTACCCATTCTGTGGAAAAGTGATGCTTACCAGAACCTGTCAGAACTGCTTTCTGGCCCAACGATCTGCCTAACATAAGGGAAAAAAAGTATGATTAAGTGCCTTCTTCCTTCTTTGATGTAGGGTAAAAAAGCAGAAAAGGCATTGCCCCATCATAAAAGTCCCGCGAACTAGTCAATGCCTGTGCGTGCATTTTAGGGTGCGGAATTAGCTACGGATGGGAAAAAAGGCGTTGAACCCAGAGGCGGAGCTTACTTGAAACGCACACCTCCGGTCTTGTCGTGACCTCACTCGCCCGGAGTCGTTTGACCTTGGCGTATCATGTGAGGCGAGAATTTAAGAAAGGTGGCGTAAAGCTCGTCACGACTTCAGCAGCAAGGATTTTATTTTTTAGCCTTTTAGTGTTATTGGACTCCAAAAGCAAAACAATTTTGCTCATTTTATCCCCTTTTAAAGGCAAGGAATGGTAAAAATGACCAGTGACCTTTCATTTGAGAGGACTTAAATATTCCGCAACCTCTTATCTTCTAGGCCTTTCCAAGGTCGCACACATTTTCGAATTATGGAACAATGCGTTCTCTGTTCCCCTTCCACCTCGAACTAACTTCAAGGCATCAAAAGATTAAATTTTGTATTTTTTACAAGTTTGGAGGCCCTATTTTATGGTAAATTAGAGGAGCTGTGACATCCATTTTGCCCGAGGCATACGCGGCTGTAAATAAGTTCCGTTCCAAAACAGCAGCCGTGAATCGAGCCAAGAGGCATTGGAGGAATTACTTTCATTTTTTCAAGTTGCTTTTTTATCAGCCTCCGCAAGTAATTTAACTTGGCAAAGGGTTCTAAAAAAGGCTCCAAAAGTGGATGACGGGTGATTCTATCACCGCTGCATGCCCAACATGACAGACCAGACCTTTGACGAGTAGATGGGACCAATTATTGCACTGAAACACTCACTTGTGCATCAGGTGATTCGATGATAAATGGGTGGAATGGGGTTAAAATCCAATGCTTCCCAAGTTGGCAGTTGGAGGCAAAGTGGACTCCTCCTCTAACTTTATACAGTTCTTGTCACTCAATTCAACTCAAAGTCAGCACCGCAGGTCATCATTGACCCGCGATTGGAGGGATTCAGTGGCTAATCCATTTTAGCATTCAAGAAACGTTCTTCTGTGACTCGATTTTTGCACGTTTGATCCATTAGTTTCCGTAATCCTAGAGAAATTCGGTTGACGGAATGCGACACCTCTTGTAAGTTACCATTTTTGTCGCGTAGTGAATAGGTGATGCTTGGAGATGCAATTCCCACAAAATGAAAGTGGAAATGCGCAACGAATGTGGAGGCGTTTTGTTAATTCATCTTCACCGCAATTTGGTGTTAAAATAGGCCAAGGAATTTGCACTGTAACGCATTATGTTCGCTACAGTGTCCTTTCTCTTGCGCACTATTAGTTACACCCAAAGGCGTGGTCGAGGAATCATGCAAGCAAGTGATTTGCGGCCCTCCCATCCACACCAGAGCATCACAATGATCATCGCCATTTGGAACCGACAAATCGCTCTCCCTCTGTACTGCCAAGCCCTCGTGGGGTGACTTTTGAAGTATGTCTCTATTTTCAAACCCTGTGGTGACTGGCATTTGCACAATGTCTTGAGATCCATTTTTTTGTGTATGTTTATGCAGGAGAGTAAGAAATGCGGAGACTTTTTTGCATCAGGTGAACACCGTTGGGTCATCTCGCGTTGAAAGGTGAGGTGGTTATATTTAAACCAAGGAAGAAAAACATCCAAATTTTTACCCACTCCCTTGTATTAGATGGGAGACTTTATTTCTCTCCCCATCGAGAGTTCAAACAAAGTGTTATGGCAACGTGACTCAATGCCGCCAGTACAAAGTGTGCTCGGATTTCCCCCGCAAAGTAAATTCCATTTAATGTGTTTCTTCCTATTTCATTGTTGTTGGTGCCATTTGCATCACATGAAGTTGCAAAGTTCACAATTTGTGATTGCTTGATGTGAAGGAATGGAGAGTTACAAAACGGTGAAAAATTCTCCACCCACCACACTTCCATCCATCCGCACTGCATTTCTGGCCGTGCGTGGGTGGAAGCGGAGTCACGATTTCTCACCCTCTCCATCAACAGCCCTCCATGCGTTCGTCTGTATCCACGCCCCACGGAAGTATATCTTTCAAGAACACGCATGACTTATTGGGCATAAAATGTGTCACGATGGGCGTTGGAATCAGCGACCACTCACCTACACTTCACATTTCGAGTTTGAGATGGCATTTAAAATAACAACTCAACATATGAGGTCTTAATCCATGTCACATCAAGCATCTCTCAAACTTCATGCAGGCAAATGCATTTCGAGGCTGCCATAACGTTGCTTTGAGGTGTTACGTTTTCTTTATTGCAAGTACCTACGAACGTCTACCATCTTCGTTATTAAAAGCGTTTATTCGTTTTATGGTGCTCATTTCTTTCTAATAGTAACAAATCCCCCATGCAAACGTCCGAAAGCCGACTGGTCCAGTAAATAGGATTTGCCATTTTTCCAGTTTCCATCGTGTGCTGCCTATGAGTCACAGATTGGAAGGAAAGGAGTTAACTTCATCCCACTTTTGAAAGAATACGAAAAGGCAGACTTACTTACTTACTTACTTGCTTGCTTAGTCATGTAGTGACTGCCTCCCGCGGAGGCGTGCACAAGGCAAAAACGGGAAGTTTAGTTCCGGTCTATCGCCTTTTGAAATGCACAATGCAGTAGCTCAGCCACTATGGCAATACCTTTACAATTAAATTGTCAGTCAAAATCATAGTGTTATGAACTTGCTTGTATGCAAGGAATGCTGGTGAAGGCATTTTAGTGGTTGCTGCAATGGTTAAAGATGAGGATATTCTTGAGGAGTAATGTCGCCTAAGGAGTTGGCTTTAGTCTTTCATTCCTCTTTTTCATTAAAGTCTTTTTTCTTAAATTAAAAGTATCACGTGAACAACGAACTTCTTAATCCAATGGGTTATCTAGGTGAGACGATTTCACAATTCCTATGGCTCTTGATTATCAAAATTAGTGCCATTCATGTTTTATGGAATGAGATTTTATCATGATCCTGTACTTGCCTCCCCCCTCCCCACCGGAGATGACAAAAGTAGATAAACGGTGCTAGACACTTTCATTTTGCTCGGATTTCTGCTATGGTAAATTGGCCTCTTATCATTCTTTAATTTCTGAGAAAAAATTTCTCTTTTCGACCCGTATCGAAATCCAAGTGCACCGGACGGCTGTGGAGGAGGTGCTTCACACACATCGTAAGTGATGAAGTTGCCACAAGCACTGATGAAGTGGATGGAGTCAGCATGAGTCACATCGTAAAATAAGGAATTTAATATATGGGTGGATTACAATACCCACGGATCGGATCGAATGTGTCGGATTTGCGCACAACCACACCACAGGACCACCTGGCCAATGGGAACGGTGTCTTCGCAAGCAGTCAGTCTGCGGCCAATGAGATTCAGGGTGCAGAGATTAACAAGCGCACAGCGGAACCCTGTGCAAATGGCGTCTCCATAATTTCCGGTCTCCGTTCGGTTCGTGTATCTCAAAGCAGACGTTAGAACATCGGAGACTATCTCATCCCTCACACACGTACTTTCTCTGCTTTTACATCACTGTTAATCACAATGCCGTCCTTCATGGGGATTTGGATTGCCGTCTTCGTGTTAACTCTCAGCCTCCAAGGTTATGCTGTTCTGGGTAAGTCACACTCCTGGCGCCTCTAGTAGATCTATCTTGTTGTTAGTCATTGTTCAACATTCCAAGAGCCGTTAACTCCTTAGTAACGGTGTCTAGGAGCTAGTGCCCTTCAAAGTCAACATTCTGTATCTCGATGTTCAAAAATACTCATTCATGAGGGTGCCAGTAATCATGCATTGAGGAATGAAGGAATAGTTAGAGTTCTCCAAATGCAGCAGTATTTGATCTTTCTAAGGTTAAAATTTGACCATCCTCTATGAGAGCAATGCCACCACTTGGTCCAGAATGTGAGTTGCTTATAGGAGCTACGAAAAGGCATTTCTTCCAATTAGATTTACTGTTTTCATACAAACGAGTGTTGAGCCTTTGAACTAACCGATCCACATGTCCTCTCTGTGTTCTTTTATTCTGCTGGAAAAGGCAGTAACGCAGTATCAGAGCCCTCAGCATCATCCACATCACACAGCGTAAGATAAACAGAAGTAAAATGTTCTCTCAAGTTAACCTACGTAAACATTAACACCGGTATTTAATACGTACTTTTGTTTACCGTACTCAAATGCCATGAAGGGTGCATTTGAAGTACTTTCGTGGTGCTTCAGCCTCAAACCTGCTATAGTAAATAATTTTGCCTTAGAGGTGGAAGGTAGCTCAATTCCCGGCGAACTCACACCGATGTCAGCAACTTTACCGGATTCGGTGGACACTGTTAAGTTGTTTTTAGTTTACCATTTCGATAAAATAATTGTGCCAGTGGGTTGACGTTTCGGCTGTCAACTTTGAGCCAGCCAACGAATCCCACATTTTCCACACAAAAGAATAATTCGTTACGCATTTTGGATTAGACAAATTATCTCCTCTATTCCTATCTTGTTTCCTCAGTCTTAAAATTTCTTGCAGAGTCTATGCGAGTTGATGAGTCTTGGAGCGTAATGACTTTCACACAGCTTTAGGTCTATAAAGTAATGTTGGGTGAGTGAATGCATTTTTCTTGAAATTTCTGCACTAGGCCAAAACTGGCGAGACCATGTGGAGTACTACCGACGAGATGCTCGTGATTACGATGACTACTGTAAAGTCCTCGTCGGCGGTTGATTATGTAGCCATGTTATTTGTGCATGGAAAAACCACTCGGTCCTACTAAATGCATGAAAACGGCTCACAACATGTTACAAGCTCATCCCACCTCATTGCTCGTGGTCGGATTTGTTATTCCGGTGTTTACAACTCCTACTGCTTATCACTTTACCCGTTATCCCTATTTTTATAACACCTCTAAACCTTCTTCGCTCCCATCCAAATCGGAGAATAGGGTGTCAATGCTGAAGGTGGTATAACTCATCTTCACTGCAATTTTCCGGTAAAACGAGTTGAACTTCTCTTTCATCCTTGCTCCAATAAGGCTCCCGTGCAGTATGGATCGGAGGGTGTACAAACTGCCTACAAGTATTTGTTTGGTGGCAACTGATCCACTGACTGCTTCTGAGCCTCACGCACTTGTGGTGGCGACGAAGCGGTGTGAGTTGTGTATTAAAAGGTGAGCCTTTTTATACCAGATGAGGTAATCTCGCTGGGCGGTGGGCTAGACGAACCGACAGTTCGCCTTACCAAAGGCGAAACCTCCCCAGAGCGCGTCCACGAGGGTGGCACACTCGAGTCGATGTGTTATCTGGAGGATGAAAGAGATGAGGAAAATTATCAATTCACCTGGATTATGCGCAAGGCTGGAGAAGATAAGGTCATCTCCGAGGGCAAAAATCTCTACCTACCCAATGTAAACGCCGACACGTTCAGAGATCCCATCTTCTGCATCGTTGAGCGTTTGGACGACGGCGAGGTCTTTGAGAAACAGATCGCTGTTGAATATTGTAAGGCTGTGCACGCTACTCTCCCTATGCTACGCTAATCAGATGTGGGCTGAACTAGGGCTTTCACAAGCTTTACATGTTTCTCCTTGTTTCACTTACACTCCCTTTTGTTTTCTGTGCCCATGTCAACCTTTCCTATCTGCATGCTTCGTTACTTACCTAGCCTTGCTGAAGCTGCATCTCTTGCTACTGTTGTGACTGCACATTTTGACCGCTTTCAACACTCAACCTGTTCTCATTTTCGGCCCAACTTCAAACTGTTGGCAAAACTGTGTTAGCCTTGAAAAATTAAAAAAAAAACAATGCCACAGCGCAGCTCAATATATATAAGAGAACTCCAAATGGAGGATAGTCAGCATATGCCTGGCTAACCAAACATCCTAAATGTAACCAAGTGAGATTAATGTTGGAAAGGCTTTAGTTGGCAAACAGGTTAGAGTGAGGCCTGAAAATGAGACAGGAGGTAATGAGAGGCATGCACGTGAAGATACGCGAGTGGAAATAAAGGTAAAAGCAGAGGTTTATCTTGCCTCTCTACAGATGGTCCAACACAGACACGAAATTTGGAGATTCGACCTATGCCGTCGGAGGACATGGCAAGCGGTCGCGTGGTACGCAAATGCGAAGTGGTGCCAACTCCACCGCCTAACGAAATCTGGGAATACACCTGGTCGGATCCCAGTGGACGCATTGTCTCCGCCGGCGATATCCTCTCCATCACGGTCAGTAGTCTCTTCACCATGCCTTGCACTCCCTCGGTTTAAGTAACTACCCTTTAAAATGCACCTTCTCAGCGAGGAAAGGTGACTCCCCATCCATTGCTGTCGGTGGCAGCTTCTCTTGATAGGTTGCATTGAATTAGCCCACCTCTATTAAATGCAAATAGCGGATTTACTCGGATCAGTAAATAGGTTATTGAAAGTGCTGTTCACACAAAAATCGCCAATCTTTTGATTGTCATTTGTTGATTGTGAGGATTCGTGTGGCCTTCTCATTGGTATATCGCCCTTTCAACTGCAATAAGATTGCATTTAATTGCGGAGTAGTGCTGATATTAATGAATGTGACGGTGGATGGGACGTCGATCTTCCTTTATGACCTTTTCAAACTAAGGAATGGCTCCAAATTGTGCCAGTGATGATTGAAAATTTTTCACCACATAGAGAATACATAAAGTCCTTCCTTCATTGCTCTTTCAGGTTACAGGAGAACAGCCCTCGGTGACGTATACTTGCAGGGCTAAAAACCTGCGCACCAACGACTATCTGCTCGGCCACTTTACCGTCCACGCCAGAAATGTTCCAGGTTATTTTGGCGTCCTATATGTCTGTTTGGTTAACATCCAACTCCTAGAATTGTTTGCTTCGTTTCCTATTCTCTCATAACATCAGAATGCCAAGCCTTCTGGAACCAAACGAATTGTTTAGATGGGCATATGACTAATTCCTGGTCAAGCATGAGAAGGCTTAATCATTGATTCAGCCGCTAGCCAGAGGAAGTGCTTGTATATTTGTGTTTTTGCTGCTTATTTGGTTCACGAAAACCGTTTGGGTAAACGGTTCAAGAGTCTTCGTACTTGGAAGGAAATAAGCAAGACTGCATTACTTGGTGCCTTCATCAAATGCTTCATTAGCTATAAACTTACCTTTTATACTTTCCTTCATTTATGTTTGTTAGCGTTACCTCTATTTTATGTGGTTCAAATGTGTGTCCAACAGGCTCAATAAGCTACAGCACGCTAATTGAACCGATTTCACGAGCGCTGGAGTTCGGTCGACCCTATGAGGCCCGATGCAAAGTTCAACCACCCCCTCCAGAACCGGTAGCATACACATGGTACTTCAGGAACCGCGTAGTGAGTGAATCCGATCACCTCTACCTTCCTGACTTCAACCGTGATACTGCGGGTGAGTACATCTGCACAGCACGACCTGCTTACAATGGACGTGGACGCACCTATGCCAATGCCACTCTCACCGTTCGCCTCAAGGCCTCCAGTGAGCCTCGTACTGGTAAGCTCCACTTTCACTTAAATTCTTTGCCAAATAAAACCAATGCATATTTTAAGAGAAATAGCCGAAATCCTTCCACGTTGAAGCGTCGCTTTAATCAGCTAACTTGACTTTGGTACTGTAAGCTAACAAACATGTTTTTTTACACGCAGAACTCCGTAGACCTCCAGGTTCAACTCTAATCACCAACGTTGGTGAGAGACGTGAGCTTCATTGTGAGATTCCCATGAATGACCGTAATGCCATCAGATGGTATCTTAATGGAACTATCATTGATGCGAATTCCCCTGCTAACCGAACCGGACACCTCCAACGCATCGACTACAGCCGTGTCAGCATCATGTCCATCGACGGTATTGAGGAGAACCACGAGGGCCAGTGGGAGTGCAGGACCGATACTGAGAGGAAAGTTGTGGATGTTATTGTTGTTTGTAAGTGGGACTTAAACCGCCATATTTGTTTGATTATACCAAGTCTATATGAGTTGGTTAACATAAGGAAACATTATTTAAGAGAATAGTGGGTAGAGTGTGAGTATGATTGATTAAAATTTGTGAAAATGCAATTCTTGCAGCCGAATACGATCTGGAGGTAAATCCACCGCTGTACGTACTGAATGAAGGAGAGAAAATGGAAATCCACTGCAGTGCTCAGGGAGCTCACGAGATCAGTAATACAGACCTGGAGTGGTTCTTCCGACCTGTGGGATCTAGTAGTCTGCAGCCGCTTGATTTCGGACCTGGAGGTTTTGTTCGAACAGATGATCCACGCGCTAGGTATACCAGTGTCATCACCAAGTACCACGTCACTGCTCTTGATGAGGGCGAGTATGTCTGTCGCGAACCTCGTGGACAGACTGGTTTCAGCAGTCTTCAAATTCGTAAGCACATTCGTTTTTCTCCCTTCTTTTCTGCTGTCCAAATAAATGAGCATTTATCACCACTTTCGGTGCCATCCACTGCAGACATATGTTAGTCATTCATCCTCAACAAAATACCAAAGCATCTATGAACAAAGGAGCAATTTCAGATGTCGAATCATGAGGAGATACTCTATCATAAGACTGTAGTGGAAGAACTTGCAGGAACTATTATTGTACCTTCGCCTGCTAAACTAATTTCCTTTGATTTTATTTCACTCCATGTCGGTTTTATTTTGTTTTACTTATTTATTTGAGTAGGGTGTTTAAAGTGGAAAAAGCGACTGCATTTTTGACTAAAATTTGAAGGTTTCATCCAATGACTTGAGTTTGTCCTTTTCTAGCTGGTTAAATTGGATGCGTTTGGCACGCAAGATGCGAATAAGTCCAAGCTTGCTCATACCTTTTCCCAAATCAACGACAAATTATTACATTTTTCGACCCTTCAACATTGTCCACAGTTTTGCCAATAGTTTTTCAGTTAAGATTCATGATTGGTCACCTTAGAGACATCATATTTTCTTCAGGCCGACCCATGCCTCACACTCTACACATCACACCGGGTGTCATCAAAGTAAGACCTGGGCAGGATGTGAAATTCCTCTGCTACTCTATGCAACTGGACCGTCGAACTCGTGGACCACGTCCAAAGTTGCGAGCCTATGATAGCCGTCTTCCACTTCGCATTACTGAAACTGCTGATGACGCCGTCAGCGGTAGTGTCATTCGAATTGATCCTTCCTTCAACGGAACTGTCGTTGAGTGCTACTCCGACGTAAGTGCATCAAAGCCTTTAAAAGGGCAAACGTGGTTTTACAGTCATGCTGACGAGAGGTGGATTAGTGATTTTAAACCAGGCAATTTTCTCTTCCACATTCTTAGTTAGAGCTAATGGAACCTAGTCTTGCTGCTAATACATATTGTTGTGATCACACATGAACAAATATTGATAAAATTATTAGCTATTGGGTAAAATCTGTCTCATTCGACCCATTCATACTACATTTTTTTTTGTTACGGGGAATAAGATGCCCAACATAGAACCGGTGAGAGCTACAATTCAAGTTGAAGATGTCTGTCCACCCGGTTATCGCCGTTGTCGCAATGGTGAATGCCTCGAGGCCGGACGTTTCTGTGACGGAAATCGTGACTGTGCTGATGGTAGTGATGAGGATCAGTCCCTTTGCTGTAGGTCTCGCCACTAAATTCGCCATCTCCTACCATTAAGAAGAGTAGTTACTCTGATTAAATCTGTCGTTTCGAAAGCAAATTGGTATGTTTGTATTCGCAGCCATTTGTGATCCAATCGTAATGAAATGCGAGACGTATCGTGGTCAACCGCCCCGCAAGTCCTCCTATATGGTTCATTGGCAGTGCGATGGAGAAGACGACTGTGGTAACGGCTATGATGAGGCTAACTGTCAAGGTAGGTCTATCACTCATACTGTCATGCAAATACACCGAGTGTTCGGTTAGTTTTTTGACTACTCCTTGCGCTGCAGACCCGTCAATTAATTTCTGCGTGAAGCAGCAGTACACCTGTCCATCCTCCGGTCTCCAAATTCCTCGTGCCTTCATGTGTGACTCCGATCCTGATTGTGACCGCAATGAGGATGAAGAACAATGCAGTAAGTTGTACTGCTTGTGCTGTACATAAAGTGAAATTTCTCTTGCTCATTCGCCTGGGAAACACTCACAGGAGAACCACAAATTCTCGACACTCCAAGAGGTCAGTATGCTCACCGTCGTGGTGATACGGTGACCTTGACCTGCGAGGTAGCCGGTCGTCCCAATCCACGTGTCATTTGGCGTTTCAACTGGGGCTGCCTGCCTGACGATGGCCGCCGAATGACCGTACGCAATTTTGCGGAAAATTGTGGAACCCCCAACGAGAAGACCATCTCCACACTAACAATTAGCAACTTCATGCCAGGCGACGATGGTATATACAACTGCGAGGGTCTCAACGGCCTCAAACGCGCGATGTCACGAGACTACACTGTCATTCTCACTGACTAAGATGTTTTTCACTTATACACACCGCAATTAGTTGTAAGTAAGTTTATGATTTCATCTGTGATCAACACTAAGATATTCTCTTTATAGTAAGCAAGATGCCAACTTTCCAACCATCTTTTTCTGCATTTTTAGGTGTTTCTTCTCAAGTAGCGGCTTTTCCTCGCATGCATCACCACCTCACTTACAATAAACACTCTTCTAATGCTAATAATATGCAATTTGACAATCTAATGTTTTTTTTTCAAAGACTGATCTCATTTCAAAGCCCTTAGATATATTTCTGTTTGTTTTGTTAGGGCTATTAGATTTCTATGGTTTGCTCCACTCTCTTTCCTATCTCTCTTTCCGTGTTTCCACTTCTCCCCTTATTATTTCTCCTATAGGCAATAATCACCGTTGATAATGCATCAAGAATTTTATCTTTGAGTGCGTTCTTTCTAGACTCCATGGCATAAACTTGAGGGGTGGGAATGCGTAATGTTGGTGCATTCAGTAAATTGACAAGTTACTAGATCGGAAGAATATGTGTTACCGCCGTTCAGGGGGGCTGGAATGGAAGGAAGATGATGGTGTGGCTTGGAGGCCAAGACACTGGCAAGGACGAGGTCTTAAGCGTCCTTGAAGCGGAACCATATAGTTGTGTTACCAAAATATCCCGATATTGACACCTAGAGGAGTGGGAACCAATAAGGTTAATGCTCTCCTGCCACTGCTCTCTCAGGGTAGCCTGAGTGACCATTGGAGTGGAGGCAGATGTGTAAATGAAGACTTTTATTGCTTATGTGTTAAATTCTGGTGTTATGAGAGGCCTTACAACGTGTGGTGCAACTAGGCTCATGGCGATTAACACGAGGGTCTGCCTGTGGTAGCGGGCACGTCTCACCGAAAATTTTGCTTCCACGCCTCCCATTGCTACTTAAAGAGCAATAAAATCCCGTACCATATAGAACAGTTTCAGAGCAATGCAAAGTCCTTTGCAACCTTAAAGACGCACTAAGCGAAACCGTTGACGTGATGGGAAAAAGCTTGAGTACTGCGTTCTCCACTAGGTGCCATTAATGTGTGATAGTTAAGATGTTTGGCAGTTTAATTTGTCACAATTATGGAACTTTCATCAGGATTACTATTTACGTTGCAAAAAAGAAATTAAAAATTTCTGACCACTGGGCTCGGCTTCCTAGAAGAAACGCGGTCACACCGCCTAGCGTCTATGCACAAAATCCAAGCACCACTAAGACGTTAAGTTGCCTCAAATGAACGAAGTCTTGTTCTTTTTGCTTGAATTAGTTTAGAGCTCACTTACTCTAACCTTAGGAGAGCCAAAGTCTAGCCAACCCGCCATTTTTATAACTTACGTAGGATTCTTCTCTTTGATTTTTGAAATGCCCTAAGGCGAAAAGATTGAAGTTAACTTCCTTGAAAACATTTAATCCATGAATCGTATTGCTTATTACGAACGGGAAAGAAGCCGTACAGAGGGTAAAATATGAGCTGTCGGCAAATGCAAGGCTGGAGGGCAGAAAGGGATTCGTTTGTAATTCTGCGGTCCAGCTGTCAGACAGGAGTAGAAGTGGAGTCGCCTTCGCCAAGCGTTGCTCTCAAAGTGGCCATGGTGGGATTTAAGGCTATACCAACAGAGATTGCTTTAAAGATTTTTCTTATGTTAGACCTAGAAGCTCACTGACTCGACTGTGAAGGTGTTCATATGCCAAGAGGATAGCCAGATCTCATGAATTTTCTGTGCAAAGACGAGGTATTAATGGGGTAAAGGTAGATACAGACATCATTAACGCTTGAAAGCTACTGTCGATATGTGTCTGCCACCAAAATAAATGCGGACCTTAACACAACCATTAATCTCAACCAGTAGTGCAATGACTGCTAATTTTAATGCGTGGCCACAAGTACTTTATTGGTCGAAGAATTATAGTGCAAGGATAAAATGCATCGCCTATACCTGAGTGCAGCAAACACTTTAAATTAAAGAAAAACTACTGTGAGAATTCCACCTACTTTACCCCATTAGAACCTTTGCCCTCACCTCAGTCGCACGGGCTATCGGTATGACCAGGCTTTTTTGGACGGTACCAATGCATGAATTAGTCACCGGAATGGCCGCCAATTCGGTAGTCCGAGGTCTTCGCTAGCAATTGACCGCTGTAAGTCATGCTAGCTGCATTTCTGTGATGCTCCATTCCACCTCCACAGTTTGAGAGAGACCCATACAACTGAATTAATCAACCATCCCTTGCTTGGATCGATGGAGGTCCACTCAATTCCTTTCTGCACAGATTACATTTCCATAGCTTGGCTGACATCTTGATAAGCTTGTTAAGGGAAGGTGGCCTTTCGTCCACAACGCGACGTCAATGCAACTCGTCTTTATGGCTTAAAGCAAATTCCATCTTACTACTCGCTTTCTGAGAGAGAAATGTACTATGAATTTTCGTTTCAGAGGTGAAAATTGGAAAGGAAGAAACCTCTTTAATCGTAGTTTCAATTACAGTTGCGATTGAAAGGTGCACATGATGGGCAAAAAGCTCGCTCCGAGTGTTGTCTGCTTTGCACGTGGTCCAAGAGCCTATACGTTTGACCAGTTTTGTTAGATTAAACACTCTGTTGAATGCACTTCCACATCCAATCCAGCGTATCTAGCTAAGTAAAAGCGCAACGCTCATAGTTTCATTCCAATGGTCCGTGTTTTTGGTTTAATCCCTTTCAACGAAAATCGAAATCCATAAGCTTCAAGCTGCCGTATCCAATCAGTGATGACCAGGATGGGCACTGCTGTGTCCTGGATACCCATAAACTGCAGGCCGTTGCGAGGCCACCAACAAATGGGGGAGGAATGCACTAAGGTGATTTTAAATCCCATCCCTACAGGCGCATGCGAAGAGGGCTGTCGGTGCCCGTCGCACATGCGGCAGTTATCGATTTTTCCCCACCTGTGTGCGTGCCCGTCCGCCCACGCCCTCTAATTGGACGCTGGGCCAGCGGACTAAACCAGGGTGTGTGCGTTTGCAGCTATCCATAAATGGACATGATGGAGAGGTATAAGAATCTCTTGGTAGGACACCAGTGGCACATTTGGACAAGCGCGTTGGTAACTTGCGTCTTGTGCTGCATCTGCATCAGCTACCTTCGACATGGGTGATGAAGAGGTTCAGGCTCTCGTAGTTGAC